>JAJIZL010033612.1:0-10759 GCA_023969395.1 Amblyomma maculatum
ACTGCACAGCTTTACCACCGTCAGGCATCACAAGTTTGTATGAAGAATTGGCTTGGAGTTTCATCTGTAGAAGGAAAAGTAAGTGTGATAACAGAAATGTGAAAGCCAACTCCAGTACCGAACTTCACGAACTCATAATCCCTTGCAAAGACCACAGAAAGACAATTCTCAAACCACTGAACAGCACTAACAGATGGGGTGGGAGAGAAGATAACAACAATTCTGCTTCTTTCTCTACATCACTCATTTGGCTGATTATAAACAACCGGACTGACTCTCTTTTTCAGCGCAAGGATATGCCGAGCAAAAAAGTTGCTACAGCCTTTTGAGTTTTGACTTGCACATCTACATCTATACGCCATTTTAAGTTTCCTGAGACTATAACAAACCCTTGCTGAACTGAACTACTCTGAATTGAAGCTTTCTGCTGCATAATGACACTTGCAAATGCTGTCAGTCTCATTGTCAAATGAAAAAAAAAAAGAAACGATTGAGTCGGTGATCTTAGACTGATGAAAAGATGCAAAAATCCTAGTACTTTATGAGGGGCGATACCAACAGTATATGTGTTGCATCTCGAAGCTATGCATACTATACACATATATGCTACAGCATAATATTGCAAGGAAATGTCTTTTAGATGGCATATTTTTCAGTGTCACTGTAGGCTGCGTCACGCGAGATGCGTAACCTATTGAAGAAAGCTGCACGTTCAACGATCGTCCACCAATATATGCTGTGCAGTTTCCAACAGCAGTGCATAATTATTTATGCTGCATGGAACAAGCAGCTTGGCTGTTTTTGCTTTTTTACTGCATGTATGCTGTAGGCCACAGAGACAAGTTGAAATATTTGTATGGTCAGTTTCATTAGTGCTTAATTGAAGTAACGTGCACGCAAACAGGTGTAGGTAAAAACGTCCCCGGAAAAACGTCTCCGGAAGAAACGTCCCCTGAAGAAGCGGCAACTAGGAAAAAACGTCCCCAAGGCCAAAATCGGCCCTAAAAAAGATTTATTCTGGAACACACATGAAAAAAATCAACAAATGTTATGCCATTCTTTCTCGGCTTTAAGTTAAATGTAATCATCATATGGAACCTGCGTCCTCTGGGGGCCCGAAATGTTTACAAGAACTGCGGAAATTAAAGCATGCCACTGTCACTGTATTACCGCTGCCATAATTTTTTTTTTGTCATGAATGCCCGCATCAATTCGATGTTCGCGGTCAATTCCAAGCCGACAGGTGAAACCGCTGTAATAAAGTTTACATGCATCATTCATCATTGCAGTTCGCCACGGAGAAACGTAGTCTACGTCCTATAGCGCAAGACTCCAGCCCCGTTCGGGGACATTTTTTCCTACTTCGCCAATAGGGACATTTTTTCCGGGGTCGTTTTTACCGGATCCCCACGTAAACACCCCACACTGTCTTCGCTTGAAGCTTGACCGGTAAGCTATTTTTGCATGTCGCATATCTTGCCTGACTGCAGGCGCCATGGTTTCACACAACTGTTTTTGCTTTTGCTATAAGCTAGAGCCATTAAAATTTCATCACCATTCAAGAGTTGAACACTGATAGTAGTGATGCACACATCACAAAAGAAAATATCGCTCGTGGGTGACCAGTGGAACAGTGTGCGAGCAGGATTCGGCGTCTGTTTCCAAACAAATCACTTGATCTTCCAATATAAACACGCAACTAAAACATTGGCCACTGTCGCTGTTTATGATCAGGAATTTTCGCAAGGAACTTGGCGATGCATTGGGCCAAAGCTCCGATTTGCTGAACCACCGCAACGCATTTCTTATCTGTCAACCCGACGTACATGACAAGCACGCATAGTTTTTCCAGCATCCCAAAAAAAGAAGCGAAACTCACGGTGGTCTTTTCCGCCACCGCTAGCTTTCGCTAGCACCGCCACATTTCTGAATGCGCAAACTACAGGCGCGCATACACGACAAACATGTAGCGTTAGTGTGTAGACACTTGACATCGTGCTTGCCGCTGTTAGGCGAACAGCAAAGCCGTTGAAGTCGGCAACTTCCGAAACCGAAACAAGTCGAAACCAGCCGAAGCAGCCGAAGCTGTAGTGCTAGTCATAGCCATTGGTGGCGGCGTCGCGGCGTCGCGCTTTCTTTTGTGCTGCTGGCGGCGTCATGCTCTCGAGATTTGCGAGGCACAAAGCGCAGCAAAATAGCTCGTGCGATGTGCAGAAGCGTCGTCAGGTTCTGTGTAAACCTGTGCAAAAAGTGTGCCGGCGTGCCCAACAGATAGTGCGTCTTCCTTTGTGCGCTTTCACTGGAAACACTACGCTGACGGCGGGACTATTGGAGGGCGGTCACCACCCGGGACACGTTTGGCATCTCAGATGTAAGTAAATTTCCTTCTGTCCTGCACATTCTTCTGAAAACAGCGCAGAACTGGTCATGCATGCCAACACAATGCTAGTTTGTTAGTTCGTAAACAACAAGACGCGTTCATAACAAACGGTTGTTTGGTTTTGACAAAGTAAGGGGGGGGGGTGTTAATGCTTTTGCAGTGTCTTGGAAAAGAGACAGTGTCGTGGGCTGCACGATTGGAGTAAAATATGCCGTACAAATCATCATTCGTAAGCTCATTGCGGGGTGCATGATGCCGGTGCCGTACTGCGATTCAGCCTTCGGCAAGAATTTAGTATGGGCAACTTCGTAAGTGCCTCGACCCGGTCCTTACGTTGTGCTGCAGTTGAAGCTCCGGCGCTTGTGCATTGAATTTACACGGACTGAATAAGCGGTAAAACCTACCTGCGTTACGACAGGGCTAGCTCATTATTCAAATGTTCTATAAATATTGCGGATTATGGGATAAGGAGCCGGCGAACACGCGACGGCAGTATGATTCAGCTGTAATCGTACTTAAAGCACCATTGTCGAGCCTTGGGTGCAAGTAGAAGGCAAAAAAAAAAGTTTTTTTAGCTATTTTTGAATTTTTTCACCTTTATTTGCTTCACATTTTCTTTTGCATAATTTGTTTTGACTGAAGTAATCCACAAAAACTACTAAGTGCATATAAATGACAGACACTAAACTCAGGCCTTCAGTCCAAAAGTAGCAGTAAGGTGTAAAGTTAATTATGCATTCAACAGTACCAATAGTATTGATTTTCTTCTGTAATTATCTACAAATGAAGCAAAAAAATCTGAACTAATTGTGCTGAGATGCCCCATCGACATCTTCCCTGATATGAAATATGAATCAAAATGTGTGCAGGTTTTTTTGTACTCAGTGTATGAAATTCATGCAGGTTTTAAATTGAGGAGTGCGTGCAGGATTCCAAGCAAAACAAGCCTTTGCTCAAGGTATCATTCCAGTGTGGTGTTTTTGTTTAAATTTATGCATGTTTTGTAGAAACAACTGTAGATGTTGATAAGGAAGTGGTTTCGGGGGGTGGCTGCTCCTGGCCCTACGGTGCTGCGATTGGTAGGTCACCGCAGCTTGCGGCGGGGGCTAGCCTGCCACTGGATTTCTATCTGTTGTAGGCAGTCTTTGTGCCTACTACCGTTTCAGTGGTGGACGACGGCTGTTGCGACGTGCCTCTCTCTCCCACTTTTTTCTTCTCTATTTTCTCTTCTGTCCGCACGAGGCAGTGGAGGTGGCTCAGCTACAGAGCCAGTAGTAGGCCCATGCATTTTCGTTATCTTCTTCCTTTAGTCGCAACAACAAGTGGTGGTGTGTCTGGATCTAGCTCATGAATGGCTACCACATTTATGAATCGTTTGGTGGCCGCATGCACTTCCATACATAGTTTGAACAGTCACGTTACATTCTGCAATTTACTTCTTTTTACTTTTTGGATGGATGTGTTTCCACTTTTTAGTGCGTAGCCTTTCACAATTCATAATTGATCGGGTGAGCGTGTTTTGACATGATAAAAGGTTTGGCAGTTCGATAGCATTGGCCCGTCATGATGCACAAGCAGCAGACTGCTTGCTGCGCTGGTGCCAATATCTTCCTAGATATCACTTGATCATCATGTCAGTGTTGAGATCATTTAATGGAAGTGTGCAGATAGCTATAATCCCACATTTTCTTCACTGGCTTGCAGGCAGGAACTTGTCAGCAAAGCAGCTTTAAAAAGGAAAGCTCACAAAAATTATTTCTCTAATTGTCTGTTAAAACTGGAAAAAATTATTGTATAACTAGACTGCTCACTCACCATGTCAACTTCAGCAAAAAAAAGGGGGTTGGATAATAGAGGCAGTTGCACTGCAGTCCTGATAAATATGTTGAAGTTGTTGAAACATAACTTGAGCTTTGAGTGCAAAATGAATCCAAGCTAGATCTGCTAGAGAGCAAGTAAAGTTGAAAGATGGAAAGATGGCACTTGACTGAATTCTCTTGTGAAAATTTATATATCTGGTCCGACTCTGCACATTCTTCCGAGTTGACGTAGTGGGAGCTAGGGATGAACTTTTGCCTTTCTTGGTGCACTGCTTGTGTGTAACCCGAGTTGTGGTTGAACATTGCATGTTCAGAGGGTGGTAGGGAAGCAAACTTGGCGGCACTAGGAAGGCTATGAACAATATGATGATGATAGGCTGCCTTTAGACTGACTGGCTTGCATTTCTCGGTGTGTTTTGTATGTGCGAATGTTCCATAAGCTGCCACATATGTCTTGGATTTGATGTTGAGGTGACTGGAATGATCAAAAACTCAATGTTATGATCGAAGTCCTCAGAACATGCTGTGATTTTACTCCTGGATTAAGTTGCAGACATTGTTTGCTGGGCATACATACCTTTGAGAGGAAATCCAGTAGATGAAGGTACGGGCGGAGTGCTTGCTTATTATTCCAAGCTAACTGCTCAAACAACGTCACCATTTTCTGGAAACAGATTGTTCAAGCTTCCAGCCTTCCGGTTGTTCACCCGTGCAATACAGTGAAGCGCATTTACGCCTTGGCACATGGCAGGCTCAGGGGCTTGTTCATCGCTACTGTACTAAGTTAGACCTCAAGTGGACTCGAAATGCCTTTTTCCATTGCCATGAAGTAGGGTTTAAAATACCTAGCTTTAAAATACCTAGAGGTTTAAAATACCTAGAGGTGGAGAATACCTCAGTAATCTGCGATTTGCTGATGACATTGCCTTGCTAAGCAACTCGGGGGATGAACTGCAAATAATGATTGATGACCTAGACAGGAAAAGTAGAAAGGTAGGCTTGAAAATCAATATGCAGAAGACTAAGGTAATGTTCAACAGCCTCGGGAAGGAACAGGAGTTTACATTAGGTAGCGAAATACTGGAAGTAGTAGGCGAATATATCTACTTAGGACAGGTAGTAACCGCAGATCCGGATCATGAAAAGGAAATAACAAGAAGAATAAGATTGGGATGGAGCGCGTTTGGCAAGCACTCGCAGATTATGACTAGCAGCTTACCGGTATCGCTCAAGAGGAAAGTATACAACAGTTGCATCTTGCCTGTGCTCACCTATGGGGCTGAAACGTGGAGGCTAACCAAGAGAGTTCTACTTAAGTTGAGGACAACCCAGAGGGCTATGGAACGAAAAATGGTAGGGGTAACATTAAGAGATAGAAAGCGCGCAAAGTGGGTCAGAGAAATAACTCAAGTTCACGACATTCTAGTGGAAATTAAGAAGAAGAAATGGACATGGGCAGGACATGTAGTGCGAAGAGAGGATAACCGATGGTCGCTGAGGGTAACAAACTGGATTCCAAGGGAAGGAAAGCGTAGCAGGGGGCGGCAGAAAGTTAGGTGGGCGGATGAGATTAAGTTCGCAGGGGTCAAGTGGATGCAGCTAGCACAGAACCGGGTTAAGTGGAGAGATATGGGAGAGGCCTTCGCCCTGCAGTGGGTATAATCAGGCTGATGATGATGATGATGATGATGATGAGGGTTTAAAAGAAGGTTTGATGACGGACATACTGTTTGCTCTGCTAGCAAGTAACGAAGAGTTAGCATAACATTTCTTACAAGTTACACTATCTGGCACCTCTTGATGTGTGTTGTGCCTGCTGCGCCACTGAATCCTTTGTGTGAGATCGGAGGTCCCTGCAGGATTACAGACTTATAATGCTACTTAAATTATGAGCAGATCGAGGTGGTAGATAGTAAAACTCTGTTAATGGTGAATTCCAATAACAGGCTGTGGTCACTTACAGAACATTCTTTTCTGCTCATTTTGGACCAACTGTATTCCAAATGCAGATCCGGAACACAGGTTTCATCTTCCAAATGCAGATGAGGAGCGCTTGCTGAGCCAAGATCGCTCCATGGAGCAGTCTGGATTGCTCTGCCGAAATCAACAGGACCGCCTGGAAATTTACTTGAGTATGTGTTCAGCTGCACCTACCATTTCCAGTAGATTGTCTCTGCTGCGCTTGCTGTGCCCTCTGCAATAATCGACTATTGGTACTTGCCGCTGCTACGAATCCAAATTGCTGTCATGAACTAGTGCTCACTTTTGAGGACAGCAAGTCTGAGAGCAGCAGTATTCTGCAATAATCTTTTTTAAAGACCTCAGCTCAGAGTGCGACTGGAAAACTATGTGCAGAAACAATCTTTGTGTGCTATTTGTGAACTCGAAGCCATTCCTCAACTCTGAAACAGTGAAAACAGTGATCTGAGCCTTTGTTTTATTTGAGAATAGTGCCAAAGAAATCTTACCGTGCTTGCCCGCACTAGACTATCTGAAAGAATGGCATAAACTGTTGAGGTCAACACCATTCTAAGACCTATTACAGGTTTAAAACAGACGACATGTGTACACGAAGCACAGGCTAGCGCACAGAATGACTGGCAATTCCTCTGTCAGTCCATGGGCACTACCTACTTGCGCTAGCATGAGTTCCAAACACAGTCGGGACACAATCTGTGCTGGATGCAGGTGCTCTGTTGTGGAGCGGGCAATCCATTTAAGTTCTGGGATTGTAATTCACTATGTGTGGAGGAAAAGCAAGTGAACATCTCTCTGCTGGCATATGTCACATTGCCTGCTGCCATCGCTTTTGGTTTCAATATGTGCTAGTGACAGGAATGCTCACAGCACAAGTGGGAGTGGAGACACTGATCTGCGCCATTATGGAAATGCCAAGATGTTAGCATGGGCAAACATCTCTTTGCATCACCACGAAGGTTGCTAAGGCTCAGCTCCATGTATGAGCAAGCGAGTGCAGTGCGGGCATATGTCAGACAGCTCGTTAACTATGGGCCTACAGCAACAGCTGCCATACCTTTAATGAGAACTCTAGACAAAAAAGGCAATTTTACAAAGAGCAAAGTAAATGATGATAATGACTTTTTTTTTATTTAACAAAGCAGGTGGTCAGAGTGAAGAACTCATGCCACGACTGTTAATATGCCTCTACTGCCCCATTTGTAAAGCAAGCAGATTGAAGTTCTCGAATGAGCATGTTTACAGTCGTGAGCAGCTCTGTTAGATGTGTGTCCATAGGGTGGCACAATGTTTCATTGTTCAAAAGAGTACTAAACAAAAGGTGGTTTGGAACTTAAAGGGGAAAGAACAGAGAAGCTGGCTGTATTTTTGTTTTGTTTTTTCCTAAAAAAAAAAGAAGCTGGCTGTAGATGCAGAAATACTGTGAATGGTGAGAGGTGGACAGGTGCCAAGCAGTCGTGAACTGCAACTGGACTTTGCAAGGAGCCTCATGCTACTCATGAGCCACAGTTTGGCCATACCTAGCTTATATAAGCTTGACTTGTACAAAACATGCCTGAAAATGCAACCCTGCCTCAAGGCTGCCTACACCCTGCTGTGGCAGCTTCAGCGTTTAGGACATTTGACTAGTGAGCTGGGTGACGCGGGCTCGGTCTTAGCTGGGGTGGTTGCATTTCGATGGTGGAAAAATGCTAGGTGCCCATGTGCTTTATAGTGTCAGTGCACATTAAAGAAGCGTAGATGGTCGAAATTATCCAGAGCTATCTACAATGGCTGACCCTCGAAGTCAGTTTCTTTGGCATGTTGAACACCATGATCAAATCAAGGCTGCCTACTGTTAGCATTAGTAGAGTACCTTCGCAATGCCACAAAGTCTGCCCCTCACCACACTCCTAAATTTCGTTGTTTGCAACTCTACTCAGGTTACTTAGTTTGATGACCCCTTTTCCTGAAACAGTAGCAGTTGACGAAAAGAAGTGTAAAAGCATGTCTCACGCCCATGCACTGAACTCCGAGAAAGGTGCTGATTTGGTCATAATTTTTTTTTTCATGAGAATTTGGTCAGTGTCATAATATGACCCTTGGAAATTCATATCTCTACTGAAATGTTCATGTGATAATCCGGGTAGCTTTTATAGATGGCTTGGATGATATCATAAGTGCTATGATGGTGAACTGTGCTTAGTGTCTGCAATACCTGCATGATGAAGATGGTGAATGCAAATTAGACAGATTTTTGCTCTACTTTTGGTTCACCAGTGGGTGCCTAGTGAGTCGTCAGCGCAAGCTATCCATAGGTTCACTTTCTTCATGCAATTTACATAGCTGTGGAGTTCTCATAATAGCAGAAGTATCATATTTATGGGTCACTAACTTTTTTTTTAATGTAAGATAAGTAAATACGCCGTCAGCAACCTTAGAGCGCAGCATGCTCTTTACCTGTATTACCTGTTTATCATGGATAGAATAATGATGCTGTACTCCTGTGCTACTTTCAGTGTTCAATTCTACACGGTAGCACATCACTATACTCAGGGTTAAATGTCTGGCTATGCAGCTGAAGCTAGGCAAGAAAGTGAAGGCAACATACCTCTCTTCCCTTGCCATGTAGAGTGGGTTACTTCAGCGCTAGTGACCTTGCATTAACTCTCCAACTTTCTCCCTTCACTTCAAGCCTGCACATGCCTAGCCCAAATAGTGAGCAAACCACTCTCCTCGGCAAAGAGACTAAAACTTGTCTCCTTTCCTTTCGTACCTTGGCTGCTTAGCCCACAACATGTCTCCGTGTATAGCAAGATTCAATGTCATATTTCCTCTTACTGTCGGAGCACCCTCTGCTTCTGCTGTACCACCCTTGCAGCAGCCCAGTGTTTTGTTTACCACAGAAATTCATGTCTGTGCAAGCTACACTGGCATGGAGAGGTGCATTTCTGAGCCAACTTTCATGCTTTATGATGATACTCTCTTTGATCGCCTTTAAGTTGCATCAAACCTGGTCATGTGTGTTGGTCAGTACCAAATGAAGTAAATTTCTTTGACTAACATACTTTGAGAAGGATGGCAATTTGCATGAGTTGGTAAGGCGTCATCTTGAAAGTAGCAGCACGAAAAAACAAGGATGTGAAAGGAGGCAAGCAGGCAGTAACTCGCAACTAAATTTTATTGATGCAAACATGAAATATGTAAAGCCAAGCAACGCCGCAAACTGCTCAGTCACTGATAAGCAGACAGCAAAACATCAATCACTAAAATATCCGAGCGGTTCCATTTATGTAGATATAAGTAGAGGTACCAACTTGGCTGTGCATTGTAAAGAATGCACTGGTTGCTTTCAGTTTCTTTCAGCTGCGCACATTCTGGCTGTCATCCATTTCAAATCAGCTGGAAAATCATTGAAGCTGAAGGCATTTCACGACTAGGTAATGAATGTGCTAGTGAGCCGTCCATCGTGTTAACATGCAGTGAGTTGGGATATCTAGATTAGGGAAGTGCTCTTAAATTTTAGTGACTCATGTTTTGCTTTCTGCTTATAAGTGATTGAGTGGTTTGCATTGTTGCTTGCCTCCTTTATATGTTGCAAGTTAGCGCCTGTCTTGTCTCCTTTCACAGCCTTGTTTTTTTGGGCTGCTTGTTTCAAGATAAAATACAATTTCTGCTACTTAGGTCATAAAATGAATTCTAATGAAGTTCCACATCTCTTAGAAAAGTAGTATTGTAGTTACAGGCATGTATTAAGGCCCTGCACTACAAATTAAGAGGCTCGCTCGATATAAAGCATAAAGGGAGAGCTTGTCTGATCTTGGGCCTAGTGGGCATTAGTGGATTATGGATAGGTTGATGTTAAAATGTACTTGCAGTTAAAATCAAGTAAATGCTTTATTTGTAACTAGGGGCACTGTGATGCCTGACCTGTTCTTTTGCCAGGCTGGCGACGAGATGGAGTGAAAGGATTTATTTCAGTGTTGGTAGGTCTCGGGTGATGTCAACATTGTTTCTTCTCTGGCTTTATAGGCAGTCGCCCTTCAACGAATTCAATCCTAAAGTGAAAGTTTGAATCCAAAAAAATATTAATCTAGGATTACTTAGCAGGCTGAGGCGAATTCATACAGTGACTCATTTCAAGAAAAAAAAAAGTATTGTGGTGTTCCTATTCTATGCCTTTATTTCTTGCTCACAAAGCCTCTGCATGTAGGTCTTGCACTATATTATGCTTTGATTTGTTGGTTCATGGTACTTTTTACCTTACAGCAAGCTCCATGTGGCTTCAAAGCAATGGCTTCTTCAAGCTCTACAATACCCTTTGCCAGAATCACACAGTGCTATGATGGGCAAGTAGGACATTGATGTAAGTGCTGAAGACATTTTTCAGCATGTGTAGTTTCTTATCTGCCTAACCTACTATTGCATTTGTGGCTCCTTATGTTTATTTTGAGGTTCAGGTTTCTTCAGTGTTTTCTTTGATTGCTGCCATTGCTTACTGGCTATGGCATTTGGCTGCTGAGCCTGAGAATATGGAATGGAATGGTGCCTGGGGCCTGTCGATACAGGCAAAATGCAAATTTGCCTACATGTTGGGCAGTGC
>JAJIZL010033612.1:10769-22802 GCA_023969395.1 Amblyomma maculatum
ATTGAGGACAAGCTGAAGCTAGCTTGTGTTATACATTTCTGCATTCTATTCACTGAAATGCTATTTTACAGAAAATGCAAGTTTCTTTTTAAGGTAGGAAAAGCCAGAAGTTTTGAAACAAATCTCATTACCAGCTGAATTTATAAGATGTGAGGATAGTACACCTTGAAGTGAAGCTCATGCACCTTCACTGTGGTTGCTGCAGTTGTTGGGCTAGTTATATTCCTCTGACTGCAAGTTAAATTAGCAGAGTACAGTAGGGGCAATGCAGTCGATATAGGTTTCAGTAGTCTTGACATTGCACTGCTTTCACATAAGTACTACCATCTTTCATTTGAATATGATTGACAGTATTCTGAGTAGTGGCAGGCCGGCCACATGTGATCAGAGTTCTTGAGTGCATACTGGTTGCAGATTTTCACCATACCGCCATGGCTGGAATGCCACGTACCGGGATGCCAGTAGCACTGCAGCAACTGAGAAGGAAGTGGTTGAGCGTTTAATTGGATGGAAAAATTCAGTGTTATCTGTACTTTTAAGTGTTAAGCTGATGTAATTTGTGCATGTGGAATCACGTCAAGCAGTTATTACTTCTCGGCTAGCTGTATTGGCGGCGGAGGTACTACAAACTACTGAGGAAAGTGTTGCTGGCTTCTGTCCTCATTGAAATGCAGCTGCTGATGATAACAAATGTGGCAAGAAACAGGTGGCCTTGCTTCCACCTTGAAATATGTGCGTGTTTGTGAAAAGCATTGTTTTGAGGCTTAAAGGTAACCGATACCATACCCCTTCCACGGAGAGTAGACCAAAGCACATCCTCATAATTTGTGAGTGAGGAGGGAGAACTCACATGTTTCAGCAAATGTAAATGGCGGTATGGGGTTGTTCTGGCAGAATACTTCTTCAGTGATTCTCTCCTCAGCGAAAACCCCTTCACTGTGGCGGTAAAACCTGTTTTGGGGGCAGAAATAGGGTGCTGTCAAGAGACATCTCTTGTGACAATGACCACATCCATTACCTGCTCCACTCTGCCTTGGTTTGCTCTCTCTATTAAAGGGATTAAGCTCTTAAGAGCACCTTAACCTTACAGGTACCATTCATAACCCCCCTCCCTTCCCTTCTGGTTTTCAATAGAGAAGGCATGCTCCTCCCAAGATTCGTGCATAACATGAGACTTAATACAGAAATATTCAGCATGGCACCCAACTTCTGCTGCAACGGGGATTGGGAGAATATTTTTGCAGATCCTCAGTGCACAATCACATAATACTTCATTGACATAGCCTACTATATGTCACCTACACATTACTCGTGGAGTTTGTATTCTTTTTTTTTCTTGAGAGAAAAGCGCTGTTCAGTCAAAAGGCACGATGCAGGGGAAGGTGGAGTGAGCACTGATTCTGTGTGTTCGCAATTTTTGCTTAGCTTTCGTTCTTTTTCTTCTGGTGGTTTGGCAGGGTTGCTGATATTCGAGCGACACAAGAACTGAGTCATGAGTCTGCTTCTTCGCAGTGGGATCGTGCGTTTGTTTTCCTCATTGTAATGAAAATGTGCAAGGGTACTGACCCTATGTGGGGCTGCGAACATATTTATAGCGCATGAGTTATTTGCACACATGCACACCACACACTTGCAGTTTTGTAGTGGTGAAAAGAAGTAGCTGTCAAGACTGAGAGCATCTTCTAAGGGCACATAAATGTTGATGTTTGAAATTAAGCTGTGAATTTATGCAAGATGTGGCTTAGTTATTGAACTAACAATTTTTTAGCACTATAGTTGTTTCATGTAACGGGTTTAACTTAAGGTACAAAGGTGGCCGATTGAGCCCTGTGCTCTAACACACTGTGCACAGAAGCAGTCAAATCTTTAGTCCTCCCTATCTTCTGCTCAGGCCAAAGCAACTCATACCTTGTTGACAGAAATGTGACGTGTCTGTATTATTCCTGCATATCCTGCGTGGCGGTTTTTTTTTTCCTTTTTCATTCTACTGGGAGGGAGTGAGAAAAGGGCTGCAAGGTCTTTCTCGTCTATGCGGGAAGGACGAAAGGGTACTGGGAGGTTGGCTGTCAAAGTGCTTTAAAACGAGTGACTGCTTCAAGCTGCCCGGGGCGCTCAATAAATTGTGGGTGGGTGGGAAGGGGGAGTGGAGGTAGTGGGTCTAGCTGTTTTCCGAGCTAAGCGCACAGCAGCATGTATGCTTCTTCCTTTTTTTTACTTAGTAGTGCGGAGAGGATAAAAAAAT
Source organism: Amblyomma maculatum (assembly GCA_023969395.1). NCBI lineage: Eukaryota > Metazoa > Arthropoda > Arachnida > Ixodida > Ixodidae > Amblyomma > Amblyomma maculatum. The sequence goes on from JAJIZL010033612.1 coordinate 13,012, forward strand.
GGGGGCGGGGGGGGGGGCTTGGCCAGCGCAGGTGGTGCTGTTTCAAACGAGTGACCGCCTGGAGCTGCCCTTGGCAAAGCACAGAGCAGTATGCACGCTTGCTCCTTTTTTCCCGTAGCAGTGAGGTGTGCGCTGCGATAGCCTGAGTGGCAGTGGAGGGAGCACTGAAGATTTGGCTGCTTCTGTGCCCGTGCACTGGGGCAGGTTTTGTACCTTAAGTTAAGCCCGCTATGTGATACAAGCCTGAATCACTTTGGGGCATTAAACCCCAAACCAAACCTTGTGTGAAACATCTTGTATACTATTTCATGGCTTAATCCAAACATCAATGTTTATGCACCGTTCAGAAGATACTCTGTCTTGACAGAATAATTTTTTGCGCCACTACAAGACTGCATGTGTATAACGCAAATAACTCAAGCTCTGGTAATGAATATATGCAGCCCCACATACGGCAAGTACTCTTGCACATATTCATTACACTGCGGAGAGCAAACGCACCATCCCGGTGACATGATGCGAAAAAGCCGACTCAACTCCAGAGTCCCCGCGTCGCTTTGCATACCCATACAAGCTGTACACTAAACTATCGAAAGAAACAGAACGAAAGCAAAAAATTGCAAACGCACAGAATCAGTGCTCACTACATTCCCGCGCATCTCGTCTTGACTGAGCAGTGCGCATCTGTTAAAAAAAATCTAGGAGATACATATATGTGTCGTATAGGCTACGTTATCCATGTGTGACGTGACTGTGCACCCAGGACCTGCAAAAATATTTTCCCACAGGAATTGCGCTAAGCAGGATAGCTGATACTCTTGAGTTTTGCAAAGAGCCTTTGTAGATAATTGTGCCCCCATTTTCACCCTGGTCAGCTCAAGGAGCAAGAGGCACGTAGGAGCACAATTACCTATTATAATCTGTATGATCCTGAATGGGCCAGGGCTCTTGTGCCATTCGCAGGGCAGCGTACAGCTTGTGAGATTGAGTATCGTGACAGGAAATTGGCACTTCACAAAAAATACTTTCACTTGAACTTCAACTCCATGCAGCCCTCAATGCCTGCTTTTCATTTGTTGGCAGTTAGGTGACCTTGAGGGCTCATCGACTGCCACTCAACTTGTAAACACGGGACATTATATCATTTGCTCGCTATTTGTGCTTTGTTCTGCGAGTTTATCCAGCTTTTCACAAAAGTGGATGCAGTGAGTATGCACAGATCTGTTTTGTGAAGCATTGGCTGAGTGACGGCCCAGGTCAACCCTGTTCAACCCAGAACTTCTGGCATATTGTTTCGTGGATACAGCTTTGGCTACCCTCCTGACATCCCAGCTTTTGACACCAAGTATGCATAACCATGGCCTATCACAAACTGCAATGCTGTAATTGATCATCACATACTTCTGTGGTGCTGCACATTTCAAATTGTCACTATATGGGAGCAATGTTTCAGAACCTACTTAATGCAGAGCTATGATACACATTTGAGGACTAAGAGCAAGTTTGCTCTGCATGGTGACTTCCAGAGACAGGGACACACTTGTGGGGAAAGGCATGTTGCGTACATACCTTCCAACCCTTTGATTTTCCAGAAAACCAGATTTTTGACCGAACTTTCTGATTGCACGATCACTGCCCTAAATGTGTCGATAAGGGGCTTCTGCCTGCAAAGAATGGCTTTTGCAAAACCGGCACTGCGGAATCAGCAGCCACGTCTTAATTGCCAGCATCTCCATCAAAGGCCCCACTAGCACCATTGGCATCATTGGATAAGCAGGAAATCAATCAAAGCAGACTTTAGCTGAGCGAGAGTAGGTGTGGCTGGCTGCACACACAGTTGATGTACTGCGTTTCTTGTAGACAGCGGTGCACAGCTAATGCAGCCACAGTAGATATAGATGCTTTGCTGGCTTCGCTTTCGATCTGAACTAAGGGCAGCTGCTCGGTGCACTTCACGTTAAAGGGTTTTTCCAAATGTCACGCCATCTGATCCTCCTGTATTGAGCTCAGCCGCATGCCTCATCTTACCAAGCTGCTCTATGCACAACAATGGCGTGATTGCTCTTCTTTCAGAACCATCACAGCCAACGACGGTCGCAGACGACATTACGTGTAAAAGGGCTAGTAATGGTTTTGCATTGAAGACTTACAGCACTCCGATGGTGCTGAGAGAAAACTGCGGTGGTGGGCACGCAGATCAGTTTTGCTTTAGCTATGGAGACATAGCGAGAACACTCGGTGACGGCCTGTAGATATCTCGGCGTACACCTTTAGACATGTATTGCACGCTTGCTGCTGCATGTGTGTATGCTCAGGATGTTTAGATTAGGACTCATCAGACACTGCCTGAAAGTGGCAGCCCCCCCCCCCCTTTCGGACATTGAAACATCAAACATGGCCTCTTCATCACCCCCTATTGGGCAGTCTTCCCATTTTTGGTCTTAGCACATACGTATAAAGGAAGCTGGGGGCCCACTAGCAGCGCAGTTGAGCCTTTGGAACAATGAACATTTGTGCTAGAGGCATCAATGGCTTAGTTGTCATATCAGGGTAGTAGAGACGTCTTCAGACTCGCGGTGCTGTCTAAGTGGCTGGTTCACTCGTTTTGTGGAGACACATTCACGGTAGGCAGAAGGCATGGCTTTTCAAGCACAGTGACCATTGTGGCTCCCAGCTTTGTTTGTAAACCAATCAGGGAGTTCAATTTGTTTGTTTGGGTGCATAGGTTGCAAAGCAGCATGCATGTTTTCTCCCCTTGCCCCTGAGCCCTGCAAGGTCAAAGAGCAAGTGTAGCAGCAACTTCAAACCAAACCTTAATAAACAAATTTGGTCACTAAATTTCACATTTCTCAATGCATATGTCATGTTCTACATGAACTGTATCACAGCGGCAGTGAGGTGTTTTCAGCTGTTTTTCACAGCTGCCTTTTCATGCATCCTGGGAAACATGTTCTGTTAGCCTGTGAATATAGAGGTTGCTTCTGAACGTTCAGAGGACTTGACATTAGGGCATGAGTCTGTTATGCCTGTGGAATAGTTTTTAATTCAAATTTTGCCCTTGGGGTCGAATTCACAAACATGTCTCGACTTGACACTACCTCAGCTCTATAAAGTGAAGAAAACAGTCTTCTCTACTCAAGGTTCAGTTGAGATTCTTGAATGCTTTTCAGCATTTCTTATGACTTCGTATCCTCTAGAAATATCCCTCCACTTTAGGCAGCACACATGGCTTACAGGGACAAGACAAAGGCCAAAGTTTGGCCTGGAAAGTACATGCCACTACGTGTAACCTGGTCATTTTCGAATGTGAAGTCCTTCTGAACAACATCAACAAGCTGCCTCAAGAGTCGCAGCCTAATAGGTTGCGGCAGCCACTTTTTGATGGCGACGAAATTTAAGGCACCCGTTTGCTATGCAACATCAGTGCACATTAAAGAACCCCAGGTGATTGGAATTTCTGGAGCACTTCACTACTCATAGCCTGAGTTGCTTTATTGCATAAAAAAAGTCCCAGCCTAGTAAAACTGCTCTGTTGTGGCCGATGAAAGACACGGACGCAGGCAGCTGGGAATGGAAGTGAGTTTTATCACCAACGCCTCTGCCTATATAGCCCTTGTTTTACGCAATATCAGATGTCAGTTTAGGCGCATGCGCAAGACAAGGGCTATATAAGCAAAGGCATTCGTGAATAAAACTCACGTTCCTGGCTGCCTGCGTTTGTGTCTTTCTTTGGCCACAACAGAACAAAAATATGTTTTGAAAACTGCATGAACAAGGCAGCTGTGAAAAATGGCTGAAAACAATTCACGTCTGGCAACATTTTCTGTCACTGACATAAAGCTTGTGTAGAACAGGATTTAGGCATTGAGAAGTGCTAGAATTGCTGTGAAATCTAGTGACCTAGTTGCGTGTTTGCACTCGAAGTGCTCGGCGGTGAGCGTTGAGCACATGTAAAGTGCAAAGAAGCATATTGCAGCGCATGCACCCCAGCCAAGAAATTTAGCTTTCCAGAATCAAATGCCGCTTGTTTCCAAGCAAGCTAGGATCTGTAATTGTAAATGTACTTGACTGCGAATATCCCTGAGCCACTCTGAAGACAGAATTGACCCCCCCTCCCCACAGCACCGTGCGTCTAAAACATTATGCACCGAGGCCAGCAGCAAGCCATCGATGTGTGCAGCACAGGTGTTCCATGGCACAACTGCACCTCCGGTACCTCCCTCTTCCTATTTACAATATGCCATTCCCTACAATTGCACCACTGTTCACAGTGGTTCATAGAAACCCCTGCACATGCTTTGTTTGCTGTTAGCCGTCAAATGCTTGCTGCAATTTGGCACTCGGCACGCTCTGAAATGTTGCTGAGGCATCCGGTGACAACTTGAAATATGCCTATACCACAGCAGTATAATGCGGTGATCAACTACAGCATTAAAAGCTGCACCTGACAACAGCTATCCATACTCATCGTTAGCTGCATGGACTTCGGGAGACTTGTCTTGGTCGTACTTGAAACAATGTTTCAGTATTTTCGAGTCAGATTGAGGTTCCCACAGAGCCAATGCTTCAAAGAGTGGGTCTGTGAATCTTATTGTATCCGCTTTAATGAAAGGCTTTGTATGCAGTAGAATGAAGTCCGCACAGCGTGTGAACGCTACAATGCCTCATGTTTGCAAGTGGAGGTCGAAGTGGCCCTATATTAACGTCATTGCAACTTTGAAATTCGTGAGAAAACTTGAGTTTTCTCCTGCACTCGAGGAGCGACTAAAGTAAAGCTTCATTTCTAAAAAAAATGCCTCGAGGATCGCTGGGACTAAAGGTTTCAGTCAAGGTCTCCATGCATTCTTTCCGCATGGTATTTCTCAAGAAGACTTTGTTGGAAGGAACGCTCGGAGGCCGTCATGAATTTTAACCAAGCCTTGAGTAGAGGAACAGCTGTTTCCTTCACTCTGGAGCAGAGGCAGAAGGTTGAGACGAGGTGCATTTTCATATGATCATATATGTAGGATTGCATAATCTTTCAGGTTTATTTTTATTCTTTAGCCGTGTATGCTGAGCCATATCCAAGAGTGCACACTTCTACTTCTCGAAGGCCGTTTAAATCTCCAGTTTTGCACTGCTCTCTTGACTTTGTAGTTATTGTAGCTTTTCATGAAGCGGTGTACAAATGTCATTGATCGATAGTGAAGAAAAGAAGCCAGCAGTCGGCGAGGCCAAGGAAAGCACTGGGGATTGCACTTTGTGTGTTTTTTTTTTTTAATTTTTACTTTGGTAATCACACAAATTTTTTTTTTTGTTTATTTCTCCTTCGGGCAACATACAGGTATTGCCCACGAGGCAAGACAAAAGGAGGTGCTAAACCTCCTGACTGGGTCTTGTCCTCGCCTGGGTACAGCAGCAGGAGCGGTATTGCATTGTACAACAACAAAAGGCTGTCTTTGCCATCGCTTACAAAACAGACGCATCATAAACAGTTCTTGTAAATATATACAGATAATAAAATAATAATACACACTAAATCATATACAAAAATGGTACAGTAATGCAATACATTAGGGTTGTTCGAACCGATACAGCATTCCTACGACGCAACAACCCCACAGACCATCCACCACAGAACACCGCACAATCTGCACGACACACCACCCCATCCGCACGGCATATCATTTTATGGCATATCATACAGACCGCACGATATGCCACACAGACCGCACGACAACCTACTATGAACAATCTATGAGGCCACCGCACCACAGGACCCACCCCCAGCAGGGTTACATCAAACGGAACCTGAAGTAAGCATTTTGTTAGGACACAACGTTAGACAAAAAGAAAGACGAACAGATGCGTTTAAAACCCCTGTGCGTGGAACTATATTTAGCTGCATCTATTACAAACGGATGAGAATTACACATCAACATGATCTGATGCTCAATTAATTGTGTTCCGTAGTTAGTACGAGGCCTATTTACCACAACAGAAGTTTGACGCAAGCTGTAACCAGTAGATCTGTTTAGGTACGTGTTAAAAAAATTAATGTAATTTGTTTTTATTTCGTTATAAATAAACACACATATTTTGAGTTCATACATGATTTTCACAGGAATCATTCGAGACTGTGTATTTGCCGAGCAACTATTTGTGTTGTTTCCTGCAGGTAAAAGTAACCGAGCTGCACGCGACTGGAGGGCTGATATTTTTTCTAAGTCAGTTTTGTTACAAGTACCCCAGATAAGAAGACAATAACTGATGCGAGAATGGATAAGAGAGAAATACAACTGTCTTTTCAGCGAGCAAGGTATAAGATCTCGAAGCCGGGAAAGCATACCAATAGCTCTCGCTATCTTGACACGGGTGTGGTCTATGTGGTCGCTCCAGCCTAGGTTGTGATGGAATTTAACTCCTAGAAAGGAATGGGAGCTGACACGTTCAAGGTAGCAAGAGCCGTAGCGAAGATTAAAATCGTAATCTATTGGTTTGTTTTTTGCACAGAAAAGCATAAATTTAGTTTTTTTCTCGTTGAGTTCAAGACTATTTAAGTTTAGCCATACACTAAGATTTAATAGCCACGTGTTAGCAGTGTTTTCAAGTTCATTAAGATTTGTTCCAGAGAAGAATACATTCGTATCGTCTGCATATAATACCATGTCATCAGTTTGAGGAATGTTAACTATATCGTTTATATAGATCAAGAAGAGCAAAGGGCCTAATATAGATCCTTGCGGTACACCATATTTTACAGTCCTTGGGTTTGATTTGTAGCCATGTAGGCATACGAACTGAAAACGCGACTCAAGGTAACTGCGCATGAGTTGAAGTGCTATGCCCCTAATTCCACATATTTCCAGTTTTCTTAGCAAAATATGATGTTTGATGGAATCGAAGGCTTTGCGAAAATCTAGAAATATTCCAACGGTGTACAGCTTATCCTCAATATTTTTAATTATTTTATTTTTTATTTGTACGAGAGCCATTTCAGTTGATCTTCCTTTCTGGAACCCGTACTGCTTTGTTGATATGATGTTTTTTGCAACAAAAAAGTTGTTGAGGCGTTTGTGTATGACACGTTCAATCACTTTCGAAAAAAGAGGCAAAACTGAAATCGGCCTATAGTTGTTCAGGTCACTGTATTTTCCTCCCTTGTGAATGACGACGACACGAGCTATCTTCATTTTCTCAGGAAAGATTCCCGAAGCGAGTATGCGGTTGCAGATGTAAGCGAGTGGTTTTGAGATTAAGTGGGCAGTTTCTTTTATAGGTGCGGCTTTAATGTCGTCGTGGCCAGCTGCCGATCGGTTATCGAATGAGTTTATTATAAGGTTTATCTCATCATCAGAAGTGGGCGTTAAAAATGCACTTTCAAGCAGCGCCTGTCCTATATATCTCTCCAGACTGCTGTGAGGCAATGAAAGAGATGAAAAGTTTCCAGCACCTGCGTTAGCTAGATGATCATTGATAAGGTTAACTAAGTTTTGCTCCGAATAAGTGGCTCCATTTATAACTAATTCAAATGGTATACCAGAAACGTGCGTGGCGTTTAGTTCATTGAATTGTTTCCATGTTTTTCGGGGGTTATCTGCGCACTTTTCGAACTTATGTTGATAGAATCTACACTTGGCTTTCTTTAAGTCAGAGCTAAGTTTGTTTCTGACCCGCTTGAATTCTTGCAGCTTTGCAATATCACGCGTCCGCAGAAACTGTTCGAACAGCTTATCCTTGTGTTTTATGCGCTTAAAAAGGTCATTCGTAATCCATTCTTTCCTTACTTTCTTGTGCCGAACAATTGTTGTGAGGGGGAATGCAGCATCGTAACAAATTTGTAATTCGGACATAAAAATATCGTAGGATACAGATGGATCGGGTTCCTTATATACGTTCGCCCAGTTCAAGTTATCAACAAGTGAATGAAAGGTCTTTTTTCCGCCGTCATTGATGATACGGATAGTATTATTTGTGCATTGTGTACGTGTGCTACAAAAATTGGTAGATGATCGCTCAGTCCTGAACAAAGTACACCGGAGCAACTAGCAGACTTAGAAAAATCTGTGAAACATAAGTCGATCAGAGTACTTGTATTCGATGTGACTCTCGTAGGCTGTTCAATGACGTTCTCACAACCATTTTGAAGCATAATTTCAAGAAGTTGAACTTTAGCAGGGTTATTAGAGTTAAGATCGATATTAAAGTCCCCTATGATCACTACATGCCTCTTCCAGGAATTGACAAAATCCATGAGTGATTCAATGTAGTTTAAAAAAATTGACAGCGTGCCCTGGGGCGGTCGGTAGACGCATACGATGGCAATGTTTTTGCACATGATGGCAACAGTTTCAAGGTCGTCACACATGCAGGTAAAGTCGTCTATGGTATCATAGTGAAAACAGTCGCGGATAAATAGGGACACACCTCCACCCCGTTTTTGCACACGATAAACAGAAACGTGACTGTACCCGGAAAAATTCGTAACATCAGTGACACTTGAGAACCATGTTTCTGAAAAAGCCAAGAAATCAAAGGAACACTGTAGTTGTGAGAGGTATGTACTAACGTCATCTTGTTTGTTCCTCAGACTGTGTATTTAAATGAAAAAAAGAAAGCCCCTTTTCACGAAAACACTTGTTACTTTTCACCAGATCATTGAACGAAGTAGCCGTGTGGTACGCCATCTTGATTTCTTGAAATCGAAATAGCCGTCGTCACTAACCTAAAGAATTTTGCTCAGGTCATTTTCGGTTGCAATCCTGATAGCACTTGCTTTTGCTTGTTTCTTACAAACACTTTACCCTCAGAAGTCCACACGAATTTGTAGTCATATTCCTTTGCCCTTATCTTCGCCAGCCGCAGCAATCGCCTGTTCATTGCTGTCAAGTTTTCATAGAAGCTGATGTTGGTCAACTTTTCTTGCGCGCACTTGCGTGCTTCAAACCATTTGCGCCTGAGGGCTCGGTTGGAAAACCTTACAATCACCACAGGCCTTCTGTCCTTTTTGGGGGGCAAACGATTCACATGTTCAACGTTGCTATCGGATAAGTCAGGGAGCTCCAATTTTCGGGCAATCTTGTTAATTTCAGCCATGAGGTCTTCATTTTCACTCAGCTCAAGCCCATGGATTTCAATGTTCTGGTGGCGGCTATACTGTTCGAGTTCATTTAATTCTTGTTTTATTGTTTGGACAGTACTTTCACCGCTTCCACTCTCAACAGCCTCCACTCGACGCCGCAAGTCGCCTATTTCTTTGTCCTGTCGTTGTAGGTTCACTTTTACGTCATCATAAGTGTCAGACAGAAGCTGTACTGACCTCTCGATGTTCAACACAGTTTCCTGCATGTTCATTAGCTTGTCTAATTTGGTCTCCAGTACGAGCATGCCAGACAATTTTCTGTTTATTTCCGCTAGTTCTGCTTGGAAATTTTCCAAGACATTATCTTAATCGGTCTGTCCAGCTGCTTGTTTGCAAGCTGGGCATTTCAGCGCTTTCCTAGTGGTTTCTTTCATCATCCTAAACGATCGTTCGGTCACGCCGCTGCATTTTCCAATGTGGAAAATACAAGTGCAGTCGACGCACGTCATGAACGTGTCACCATCGGCAAAATTTGCGTTGCAAGAGGAGCATGCGTCCTTCATGGTAAACAAGAGCAGAAACCAGCATTCAATAGGCAATAACAGAAAAATGCAAAACAGCTAGATCAGGAGCAGGGGCGGTCGCGAAAAAAGGATGTGCTTAATAAATTGTCTATTACCAACCTGCAAGAATTCGATGACAGGTTTAGGCAGAGAACGTGGAACTGCGC
>JAJIZL010033617.1:0-35394 GCA_023969395.1 Amblyomma maculatum
TGTGTGTGTGTGTGTGTGTGTGCGTGTGTGTGTGTGTGTGTTGTTACGGAGCGGCACGCCGACAAAAACAGGAAAACAGGGAACACGGAGAGAAGAATACCGATGGGTGTGAGAATGTTCTTCGCGGCGGGCCTAGCGCGAGCGCTGCTGCCCGTGGCACTGTCCACTTCTTCCTCTTCCGTAACATTGCCCGGGGCCACCGAGCGATTGTCCCGATCGTGGACAAGGAAGTTTGTCGATGTTGTTGAGTCAATGGCATGACGATGGGCGTATCTGGATGGATGAAGAAGAAAAGGAAGAGAAAGGCTTGCCGCCACGATGATTCTCGATTTAAGCATGGTCCAGGACGCTTTTGGGCCACAGGTCGCCAAGACCTGATGGCCGAGACCAAGGCACGCATCGCAATGGCGTGAGCTGGCGGTGGTGTCTTCATATGTAGCAGCGTCTTGGTCTTGAGCCATGGGGTCTTTTCTCCGCGATTTGGGTCTTTGCGGTCTTTGCTCGGCACATCCGGTCTGTCGGGTCATATGGTCTTTTGGTTCTCTCGTTGTGTCTTGTGATCGTGGAAGTGTCGCCTGTAGTTAGTGTCTTCTTCGTCGTATATATATATATATATATATATAATGTGTTCAAAAAGTCAGATTGAAAACATTTATTTCGACGTTTCGGTCGTAGCACAACTTTTTTCAAGAAAAAGGTCGTGCTATGACCGAAACGTCGGAATAGATGTTTTAACACGTTTTTTAATGTGACTGTTTGAACATACTACTTTTATTCAGTTGCTTTGAAAACGTTTGATATAGCTAATATATATGTACGGCAGTGGCCCTTATCGGGTGGTTTGCCAAGCCACTAATGTGATGGATGAACTTGCCCGTCTTGTACCTTCGTCCTCTTTTTCTCGCCCCACTACTGACACTGTCCATGTTTCGAGCCTGAAGCCATACGAACTCGTGCCTTTTTTCCCATTTAGCGCCTGGACGATGCTTACACCGCCGGGGGACGGGGGGGTCATGCTACGCGATGAGGACGACGAAGTGTTTCCTTCTCTTGCCTCGCGGAAGGGACAAGGAGGTGATGAATTAGGACTGGTTCTGTGTTCCTGCTCGCTGCTATGCCAATTTTGTCCGTTGCAAATATACTGCCAATACATCGAGTTTCGACGTAGCAATTTCGTATTTAGTTTTTTAGTATTCACATGAACCTGCTAGTATGTAGCCTGCCACAGCCACACTTCCACAACTGTGCTGGATATTTGTTGCCGTTGCTTAGGTAATGTTGTAGTTTCACTTGTGCAGATCGACTTTTCCTTCGAAGGCTATAATTATTTTGGTAAACGTGCGAGTAAACAACGTGCAGCGTACATAACGCAGGCATCACATATGAGGCACGAATCCTTCCCCTGAATACATTGATCTGGAATAAATATGAAAGTGAAATATTAATTGATAAGAAATGCAACCAACGTAACATTATACAGCCGCGCGCAAAGCGCTTGGGTAAGAGGCAAGGGTAAAGCAAAGTATATGATGAGGTATCTCGGTTCAGCCAATTATAGCGCGGAACCACGAGAAGCTACAACTTTATCTGTATCATCATTCATAATGTCCAGGTCACCTAAAGGTTTCATGAAGGTGTGCAACCGGTACACAGTAAAAACACATTACACACTATGCTAAAGTGATCTGAAAGGTGAGGTAGACAAGAAAGTAGCAGGTGCGACAACACGCAGGTCGGGACTGTGGGGCAGGCCTACGAAACGTGGAAATATAATTGTGAGGACAATACATTTTATTGGAATTTCTTTTTTATGGCACCTGATATTGATTTTCTATGTACCTGTTGCATTTTGTTCCATTAGATCATGAAGTAGTTCTTCCTCGCTTGTGTACCTGATGTCATCATCTCAGATGTTTCCTCTGACTGTGCTGACTGACTGATGTGATTTCACTGAGCATAACTTTTCATGCTGATGGTTGTGAAGCTTTTCAAGCAGTGACCCACTATTTGCAAGCCTCTTTATCTTATAGTCATGGGCAATGGCATCAGTTGAGATTCTTACAGCAACAAATGAAGAAACAAATCTCACGGTCATTTCGGATGATCCCTGAGGACGACGAGAAAACGAAGGGGGTTGTAAGTGTTCGTACACTTTGTCACGATGCCATGGTCTCAGTGTGCACTATTTTAGGGAAGGCGATCATGAATAAATAATTTAAAAATAAAAATTGTATATCATATTTGGTCATGCTATCATGGGTCGAAACAAGGGGACGGGACAAGAACTTATTAGGAGGTCCAGCCCCCAAGACTTTCGAGCTCTAAATATAGCCCAAAATGGCGCAACTCAAGTTTAACCATTGCTGCCACGTAAAAAAGAAAATCAAGACAACAGAAAGAGGTGCGGAAAGCGCTGAAGAAAGAAATAGGAAAGTGAAAGATGGAGGGAAGGATAGGAAACAATGACTAATGACTAAGATCAAAGACTAAGCATCGCACAACCTCCAGGATCCCCTTTTCCCATCACATGGCGATTTCACGCTTAATGAAAAATTATGTCCTCGTCACCTTTAGGTCGCTATTTCGTTTCCAGCCTAGTCAAAACTGTAAATGAGCCGGACTATTATCGTCACAATTTATACTAAGAGGTCGTTCTGCTTGGCAGCCTTCAAAGGAATGCTCATAAAAGGCAAATTTTGCTCACGCGAGCTTGCACCGAAAACTTTGCGAGCCATCATCGTACTTCTGGCATTGAAGCAGCGACGTTGGTTTGTGATGTGATGTATTTCTGCAGATTCCAGAAGAAAGCTTCACCATAGACGAGGACAATGTTTCACCTTCTTTGTTATTTTGTCTAATCTTTATGATGTACGCGTGATACCGTTTTCTCAATGACTGGGTACTCTAAGCAGCGTCTGCAGGCGACAAATAGCAGAAATATTGTTAAAACGAAACAGAACGCAATAAATGCCTGCTATCAAAATCGCTTCTGTGGCACAATGTATTAACGCTGCGTTTTCGAACACCGAAACAGCGGTGCAAACCCACTTAATGCGTCATTTTTTTCTGCATTTTTAATTCACAAGAACAAAATGAATAATTAACTCATTTAATGGGCTTATGTTTCCTTTTAGGTTGCATTATGTGATGTTTTTGATTACAAGTAGCCGTAAAAACCAGCTGTGTACGAGCCAGGAGGCAACATCAAGTACAGTGGTATGGCCACGCTCACGCTATTTAATCCCGTAATTATTTCGGTAAATATTTACCGCCTTCAGTGAGTCTGCGATACCTTTAGGCTGCGTTCATATACTTCTGTGTCGGAATACCGTTCAGCCCGCTGACGTACAAGAAGTAGGAAAGAAAACGTTTCAAGGTCCTACCATTAGGAGAACGGAATTCCGCATGATGCACACATTTGTCATAGTTCTTTCTTTTAGGCCCTCGAGAAGTTATTGCATATTCGCGGGACTAAGGACATCATCTGAGATGACTCCTGGGACTGTGTTCTGTAAGCATTACCTGCTTGTAGTCGTGCGAATTTGTTCAAATGTTTTCACTTCGCAAAATGATTCGTGTTATAAGTTATATTGTACAATGGTGGCGCGTTTAGCGCAGCGTGTTAGGAGGTGAAGTGATATGCTGACGCGTTCAGCGTCGCCTGCTGTAAAGAGCAGGAAAGAGGAACGGACGCGCAGCGGCTAGAATATATGTTTCGCTTGCGGCTAATTTGGAAGCAACATCTTCCACAGTACAATTCTTCGAAGGTCGCCGTCTGCCAACTTCATAAATTTACAGCCTTGTCTTATGTCACCCGTTAATAATTAGGGGGTATTATTAACGATGGGCCCTTAACGGTACGCACACTCCCAGGCACCCTTAGAGTGAGTGGGGGTAGCTGTTCCGGTCGCAAAGGAGATGCCCTCGACTTGCGTGGCAAGCTCAGCCGGAATTCAACTACCTTGTAGTGACAGAAGGGGGTGGCCGTTTGGTGCCCAGCTGTCGCCGGTTCAAACCAGAGTAAGGATCGGAGTCAGAAATAACAAACAAAACACAATTTATGCACAGCGAGACGATATACAAAGGAATACACAAGATCACTTGAAATGCACAGACGAGAGGTTTACAGAATAACAAACGCTAAGCATGCAATTACAGAGGTATTCAATAAAATAGAGGCTTTACAACACAGATGAAACACGTGACAGTTACATAAACAAACACCAAATTGTTCACCGGGCAATGTTGCAGTCCGACGCCTCAAGAGTCACGATGTGGCCGCCATACAAGACGAGCGCCGCTCCCTTGCAGGTCCGTGGGCTTGCCAGCAGCGGGTGATCCCCGGGAGTCCGGTCGAAACACTAGCGAACACGTCGCACTGACTAACTGCCTATCTGACTGACTTACTGACTACACAAGCGGCGCGGTCTTTTTAAATAGGGCGATCCGCATCTGTCTGTTAGCACGCGCCAAAGCTAGCGCGCACACACACTTAGCTTCGCTGGTTAGAGCGCTCTCTCTTCCTCCCGTCGAGCCGCTCGTCGTCATTGGCTTGGTCTCATAGAAGATTCTGGAATTTTCTGGCGTATTCTAGTCCGAATAACCACCGTCCTCCCCGGGCAATGGGAAAGAGGGTGACGGCAACTCGTACAAAGCTACGCGCTCTCCCGCGCGGGGAAGGGAGCTTTTCTCTCCATGCTTTCCACGCGACGCCGCGCGGGCCTCGCGCCGTACCGGCTTGATGAAAATGTGCGCCGATTTCGTGACACTGCCCCTCCCTTAAAGAATATTGTCCCACATAATTCACAACAACCACGAACATCGCGCGCACATGCATGCGCTCACAATTGTATGGGGCAAATGTTCACATCACACATATTGCACAAATTTCACAAACTGTAATAACACATTACAAAATTCATACATCAATGCCATGAAATTCACAAACATGACAACACACTGCCATCGAATACACATATTAATCAACAACACAGAAACGCACAGCTATTCAAATGTGAAGCGCACAAACCCAGGGCATGCTTTCGCCTATATTTCCAAAAACGGCTTGTGGCTCTTCCTTCAAACAGGTGAGCTCCTCTCAAACTACCTAGCGCGCCAGTTCTCTTTCTTACGAAGCACTGGTACGTCTTTCTTATGCGTGTCTTGGCTCTTTTTCTGGTTCTAATGATATTTCTGATCCGCGATTTTATTTCGCTCCTCCCTCTACGCTTGAGTTCTGCTTTCCGACCGGAAGCTTGGCCAGAACTAACCCTACCTTCCCTAGCGGCGCTTCGAGCAGACCGTCTCATTCTTTCTCGGTCGGGGCTGCTCTCCATGCGATTGCGCGTCCAGCCGTTCAGCTGCTTGCTTCTTTTTCTATGGGACATTTCCCTGTCGACTTTGCCTGACTTGACATGTTTGGATTTGTTTCTTTTCGTTTCCACTTTTATTCGCACCTTTGGCCGAGGAACGTTTGATCCAGTTTTACCCGCATAATCAGAACATTGTTGTCTGAAAGGAGCGTCTTTTTGAGAACTTTGTTCTCCCTCAATCCTTTTCATTTTCTTTCTTTTCTTTACGACCATCAGTCGTACCTTCTTGAAGCAGAGCTCAGTTGCAACTGGAGACTCATCCTCTCCACTTTGAGTTACATCCCGTTCCTTAAAATTTTCCTTGAAATGTTTCTTGAATCCTTTCATTGCAGTGCAGTCTTCGCTTTCTTCCATTTCTGAATCCTCAAGGTTAGGATCTGCACTGCCACCTTCATCCAAGCTTTCGTGCTCACTGCTATTTGAAAGCTCCTCATCCCGGTCACTCATGCACTCAGCCATGGTGTCATTGAATAAGGAGCTACAATCCTGCCCTTCTTGATCTTCAGGCGTTAAAAACATGAAAGAGGTTTCTGGCTGGATAACTACCTTCACAGCTTCGCCGCAACCTGTCATCTTGGAGTGGACAATCTCCTTTCTTGAGAAATCTTAGCTCCAGAAAAGTGTTTTCTTTCTGAACTTTCTGTCGCGCGAACGGACTGTTCCACAACCTCATTCTGGCTGCTGAAGCTATTTTCTACAGCACCGGTGGCTGTCGACGAATCGGTTGTATCACTGTACATCCTAAAATAAGGAAAGGTGACCTCCGGAGGCTCGGCGATACCTTTCAAACGCCGAACTTCAGCCAGCTTTTTGAGAAGGATATCTCTCTCTTTTAAGAATTCTTTTTATTTTTCTGCCTGCTTCCTGAGCCGTTCTTTCTCTCTTTCTGCTCGTTTCCTGAGCCATTCTTTCTCTCTTTCTTCTTCTTGTCTCTTTGCATCTGCTTGTTTCCTTTGCCATTCTCTCTCTCCTTCTTCTCGTTGTCTCTCTCTTTCTTTCTCAGCTTCTTCTAGAACCTCCCTTTCTTTTCGGTCCACCCATTCTCGCAGTTCAGCTCATTTAAGACCTTCCTCTAGGCCCAACGCAATAATCTCCTTGAGATTCATCTTCAATCTGAACTGCCTAATGCTATCACATAGCACCGCTCAATGGACCTTCACAACCGCTTCAGCGCGGTACCTCTCGCTATCGCTCTGCTGCTACACTGTTTACGACCTCTTCGTAAACTCTTCCAACTCGTTCTCCGTCCTCTTAGCTTCACTGCATCAAACTTCCTGTCGAGGACGCCAGAATAATTGTCACCCGTTAATAATTAGGGGGTATTATTAACGATGCGCCCTTAACGGTGCGCACACTCCCAGACACCCTTAGAGTGAGTGGGGGTAGCTGTTCCGGTCGCAAAGGAGATGCCCTCGACTTGCGTGGCAAGCTCAGCCGGAATTCAACTACCTTGTAGTGACAGAAGGGGGTGGCCGTTTGGTGCCCAGCTGTCGCCGGTTCAAACCAGAGCAAGCAACGGAGTCAGAAATAACAAACAAAACACAATTTATGCACAGCAAGAGACGATATACAAAGGAATACACAAGATCACTTGAAATGCACAGACGAGAGGTTCACAGAGTAACAAACGCTAAGCATGCAATTACAGAGGTATTCATAACATAGAGGCTTTACAACACATATGAAACACGAGAGAGTTACATAAACAAACACCAAATTGTTCACCGGGCACTGTTGCTGTCCGACGCCTCAAGAGTCACGATGTGGCCGCCATACAAGACCAGCGCCGCTCCCTTGCAGGTCCGTGGGCTTGCCGGCAGCGGGTGATCCCCAGGAGTCCAGTCGAAACACCAGCGAACACGTCGCACTGACTAACTGACTGACTGACTGACTGACTGACTGACTGACTACACAAGCGGCGCGGTCTCTTTAAATAGGGCGCGCCGCGTCTGTCTGTTAGCACGCGCCAAAGCTAGCGCGCACACACACTTAGCTTCGCTGGTTAGAGCGCTCTCTCTTCCTCCCGTCGAGCCGCGCGTCGTCATTGGCTAGGTGCCATAGACGATTCTGGAATTTTCTGGCGTATTCCAGTGCGATGAACCACCGTCCTCACCGGGCAATGGGAAAGAGGGTGACGGCAACGCGTACAAAGCTACGCGCTCTCCCGCGCGGGAAAGGAAGCTTTTCTCTCCATGCTTTCCACGCGACGCCGCGCGGGCCTCGCGCCGTACCGGCTTGATAAAAATGTGCGCCGATTTCGTGACATCTTATAACCCACACAAAGGTACATGTAACCAAGGCTGAAACAGGTCGTGCAGGTATTTAAGCGTGTTTATCGAGGTCCACGAGGAAACGCGAAAACCTGATTCCATTCCTTAGCGAGGTAGCTGTTATCTACGTGCGCACCTTTCGGTAGTGAAGCAATCTCTAAACAGAAATTTTCAAGCTATTAGCATTATGATATACATAAAAAGTGCTAATTGCCCACCAAGAAAATCTGCATTGGAATACAGTAACTCAAAAAAAAAAAGAAACTGCGTGCCAACGTCAGCTCTGCACACGAACTACAACCAAATGTGGTGTAACTATGTATACGTAGCACAAAATTCACCCTCGCCGGCTCTGCGAAGTAAGAATGCCTGAAGACAGAAGGGAAAAAACGAAGGGGAGGTCAAGAAAATGGCCGGGTCAGCACTTCTACTAGAAGCCTGGTCAAAGTGGCGTGTTGCCTCCACCTTACATTTCCAAGGAACCAGCATCGCCTCAAACAAAAGTGTTCTCTTCTTTCCAATATTACGTTTCCACGGACGCCTAAGCGTGCGTGCTTGGGGCCCATGATGTTGCGCAGTGTACCAAATATCTTTTTTGCATGATACCACTACTTGGAGGTTTCTAAAATTCAATATTTTACCCACTTAAAAACATATTCCTTGTGGTTACACTTTATATCAATTCACTGTTAATTCAGCACTCACTCGGCGACGAAGCTAAAGCTCAACAAGAGAAGGAGACAAAGTACAGGACACATCATTTGGGATGACACTGAATACCTAGGACTGCGGATAGTTCGTTAAATAAACCCAATCTGTAGTTCTTCGACGTTATTTAGAGCAGTGTAAATATACTATGGTAACTGCGAAACGACGTCATATATCAATTCTGTGACAGCATCCGCCTACTATATTTACGCATGTGATGCTTGATAATGATTAGCTTCGCCAGCCTTGCTGTATGGAAATGTAATGAGTGACATATATGGGAGCAGATGCTTCAGGCACTCATTGTAGAACAGAACATCTAACACAAAAGGTTCAGTTCAAACTACCGCACCAACCATTACAAACTGTCTTCCGTTTGTTCTCATCTTCTCCGAATTAATAGCCAAGGAAAGCGTTTGCTGAAATTATTGGCCAAAATTAGCATCATTCGATATTATGATGTAATTTGTGGTGAATGATCTTCAACGCATCGCGTTCCAGCAACTAAATAGTTTGACACAACGAAGCCGCTTGCTGAAGGTATATGCAGACACTATTACCTATCAACTCGGATTTCAGCTAGCCTCAGCAGATGCCGTAGTCACTATGTCTCTCTCTCTTTCACTCTCTCTTTTTTTTTCCCTCAATCTTATGCGTGCAGCATGCCAGGTTTCCAATAAAGTCGCAATGACACCCCGTGTATAAGCTCTAATATGCATGCCCATAATTTGCAATATATTATCAGCGGTTGCGCAGTACAACCTTTAATAGTCCCAGAAGATCGCATCAATACGTTTGAACATCACCATAAACGTCGCATAAAAAGTATAAAAAGTGTATGGCGTTAACAATGTGTCGCGAGCATAAACAGAGTTGACGTTATGGCCATAGGTTACACTTTGCTTTGCACTCGCACAGCTTTCTGGGAGCAATATTTCCCCTTTCTCAAACTTAATTCTAACAACCTGGTCGCAGGGCTATAGCTGAATACAAATTAGAAGCAAAAGAAATCTGTATGAAGTGGATTTCTAGGGCTGATTTTAAACAAGCACACACTGGCGAGATTGCAATGCCCAGCTAATCAAATGTACAAGACTGTTGTCTTGTACAGTTTAGATGAAAATGAGTTGCCCGATCACAATTACAATTATTTCACACGTATTGTACATTATTAATGTGGGTAATTAGAACCCGCGAACTATCTGAACAATAGGAGCACTCTAACCGATTACTGTTGTTTTATTTTGCAACATGTTTTGTCATTTTAAACGATGCCTGCGCTGCAATAAAGTACTGCGGATCGCTTGAGATTTTGTTAATGTGCCTGACTTTTGAAAAATTTTAGTTTCATTCATTCATTCATTCATTCATTCATTCATTCATTCATTCATTCATTCATTCATTCATTCATTCATTCATACTGCAGTCCAAAAGCTGGACCAAGCAGGAGGGGTAATGCAGATCACAATAGAAAGCCATGAAAAGGATGCAGACTAGTGTCACTCAAACGAATGAAATATCGCACTAGCACCATAACTAACAAAACAAAATGTAAAAAGCGCACATACGAATCTACAAACAGATGGGCAAATTGCTATGCCAAACAACAAAAAGTTTAGAAAACATCAGAGTGTAAGGGAATTCGAAGTACATACAATGAAAAGGATTACAAACACTGCTATATTTGGGTTAGTTTGTGGGAGAAAAATATTTTCCAAATCTTCTGCAAAGTTCTTGACTATAATACTTCTTCAGGGATGAAATTCCATTTGTTTATAGTACAGGGTAAAAACGTATTCATGTGGTATTTTGTTTTGCACAATACTGGGGTAAGGGACAGGTTATGTGAGCGTCGTTATTTGCGTGCACTTAGAAGCTCTACGTAATGAGTGAGCTGAAGAACTATTTTTTCCTTTCCCATTTAAAATGCTGTGTAGAAACTTGAGACGCCTTACACTGCGCTTGTCCTCTAGTGTTCTGATTTTATTCGCATGCATTAGCAAAGAAGGGGTCCTCTCCTATATATTTTCCAAAGATAAATTTGATGGCCTTTCTTTGTACACGATCTAAATTCAATATATTCGTTTTAATATGAGGATCCCATACAACTGCTATATATGTGTTTTGAGTTCTCGCTGATTTCCCCACGCTTGCTCCCTAATAAAGAAAAAAAAGCCCTGAAATAATCAAACGAATTATTCTTAAGCCCTTAAATACTACATATCTTTCTACTGATTTTTTTTTTACGTTTCCCTTCCTTCTCAATAATAACCTTTATTTTTACAGCCTTCGGGAGAAGCGATGATTACGACAAAAATCCAGCACCAAAACCAGAGATCGTTCCCTGGTTCAGGGAACACTCCCAGTATTGTTATGCTCTATACACTGACGTCATAGCTCTTCTTAGGGACATTGTGCCCACGATATCCGGGCAATCTCGCAGCAAATTATTAAATGTTCGATATCACGTGAACGTAAACATGCTATCACCTTTTTATATCTTCAAGTTTCCGGGAATGTACTTTCGCTCTCTTTTTCTAAGAATTAAACTTAACAAAAGGGCTCAAGTGACAGCAGGGCCATGTACGATTGCAGATTCTGAGCGGCTCATCCTCTTATGAACCCTACGGAATGTTAAATATAACCTGCCGACATTTTGCCGAAAGCTTGAATATGTCGCAGCGATGCTTTGCTTTCGCTCGCTGATACGAATGCCGTCAAGCAACGTGAAACATTGTTCAAGGCAAACACATACATTAAAGAGACGCTGCTAGCTAAGCACGATCAATAAGAGCAACAAACAACGTCAGTAAAATAGAAATATGCTCGAATAACCTTTAATACCGCGCTAGCGAAAAAGCCGTACTATCTGAGTCTGACGCCTCGCAGAAAGAGTCGTCAACTGGAAAGAAGAAACCGCGTAGCCAAGTAATGAGACATGAAGAAAAAAAAAATAAGTGAACCCACCTTGGATCGCGATACCGAAAAGATTTTCCTGGATTATGTAGGGTCGTATGACAGCGTGGTTAATACTGGGCTCTAATTACGGTCAACGTTGTGGTGGTGAGCGTTCCTCCTGAAACTGGCTCACTATACTGGAATGGAGTCACAAAACGTTTGGCTACCAGAAGTCATATGTCGGCAGTGGCTCTCGGGTTTGAAACCTGTGATGCATGGATATACGTTTGCATGCTT
Organism: Amblyomma maculatum; assembly: GCA_023969395.1. NCBI lineage: Eukaryota > Metazoa > Arthropoda > Arachnida > Ixodida > Ixodidae > Amblyomma > Amblyomma maculatum. The sequence continues at coordinate 11,546 of JAJIZL010033617.1, forward strand.
ATCTACACAAATTTAGGCAATTATATTAGTATACCCTTATTGACACAAAAGCAATAAACAATAACTTAGATATAAGTTATTCATCAATTTCTTTACGCCTTGATTCTGAAATCCAGCAGTCACATTCATTTATTTATTTATTTATTTATTTATTTATTTATTTATTTATTTATTTATTTATTTATTTATTTATTTGTGTATATAGTGTTACCCTCAGGGTAGGAACATCACAGAGGGGAGTGGGGGGAGTACTAGAATACCAAATATGCACCGCATAAAAAAGCACACAAGCAGTATATAAGTAATAAAAGAGGTTAACATAGTTAAGTGTTGCGTAATATTGCACAAGTATTATTTCGGACACCACAATATGCATTAGGGTGTATCATTAAACAATATGTAAGCACTATTTTCGCGAAAATATTTTAAATACACGGTAGTCTGAGGTGAACACAGGAAAATTAAAGCAAAAGTTATACAGTACTAACGAAACTTTGCATGGTCGACATTGCACGCGGCGGACTGGAATAATGAAAAATTAATGATGGTTGCAATAGGAGGGAGGAGGTGGTTCCAGATGTGAACTTCTACTATTGCATGCCATTATGCCCACTTTGTGAATGTGGTCTATGCGAGATGATATATAGGAACGCTGAATGAGCAATTTATTGTGTAGGTCATCATGATAAAATATCTTATGAAAGAGGCATATACGTGCGAGCTTCCGACGGGTTGCGAGAGTTAACAGGTTGAGAGTAGATTTCAACGTGGATACGCTGGTAGTTCGGGAATAGTTCCCAATGCTTCAGAGCATATCGGGCATTCAGATGACATGCTTACCTGCGCCGAAAATAGAAGAATATAGCAAAAATGATTTCAGGGTACGATCGAGAGCTTCTAGTATAACATGTAGGGAGAATTTTTAAGTACAATAGATTCCCACTGATATTCGCGGGACCGAAAAAAAAAAAAAATAAAACCTAAGAGCAGGGAAATACCAAAAAAAGGAAAATTTACTTTAGTGCAAACTGAACACGTGTTTATTACTGTGCTAGTGCTTGAGAAAATTGTGCAGCGTTGCAAATTTTGTCCCATCCGGTATCAGTGACCACAGCGCATTTCTCCAGAACTTTTGTCGCTGGATCTCGCGATCGTCTCTTCAGGGCAGGTCTGATGTCGTTACAATCGATGTGAAGAGGGTAGCAGCTTACTGTCTTCTCCGTCGTTACTGCTGTGCACATTGCTACGCTCGGCGAAAATCTCATCGAAGATCCGAGCCTCGGAGGTCATAACGGCGTCGTCCGCATACATGCGTACGAAGGTTGCGCGAACGGGATCGCGTTTCGCTCTCGCTCGCTTCACGCCACTCCGTTAGACCCAACCGACCGCGAAGGGAACCAGCTCAACGAACCTAGAAGCGCAAGATAACCACACGCACATAAAAGGCGATGCTGCTGATGATGATGATACCTCCTGAGCGCCCTGTGCAATGCCCCACCGCTACTTGCGGTTAGATGTTCAAACGCAGGCTAAACCAAGCCTAGCCGAATCAGGCCGCCTTGAAATATAACATAGCTGTCGGCACTTGTCACTTGGGCCGACTTTGGTGCTAGTTGACGACGTGCCATGCGGGAACGCCCTCAAGTTATAACATAACAGCGGGGTTTCTATTACATGGAATTTTAGTGAGCTATGCCAAGACACACCCCCAGCAGCACAGCAGCCGGGAAAGCGGAGCAGCGGTATCAACTGTCTCAAGTAAATTATATGCCGCACTTTACTGGTTTTCATTTCAAATCAAGGCATTATGTTTTGGCATGTAATAGTTTATACTGGTATATTCGTTTTGTTTTTAAATACGTCATGCCACATTGCTATCCAGTCAATAGGCAGATGACGAAAAACGTTTACTTTGTCACTCTATGCTGGTTACTAATAAAGTAAAGGTTGTGACGAATTTTTAGAAAAGATACTTATAGCTGTCAGAGGGTAAGTAAATGACATTGCGAATGTATACAGCAGACAAAGTGAAACGATCGCAGTATAGCGGCATTCGTGGCAAGTAGGTGGAGCATTTTCCAGCACAGTCATCCTGACTGTGTCCTTTTGCCCCTCCTACTTTGTTCACGTTAGCGTTATTCATTTCAACATGAAATGATGTAACAGACCGAACAAAACATAATTGAAATTTGATATGTAACTTTTTGATTTCTGACATATTTGTTCTGCCGAAATAAGCAAGATGTGCCACCCCGCCTTCGGAGGAGGAGGAGGAGGAGCATTCGAGGAAGCATTCGAGGCACGCAGGCCTCCTGGGCCTCCGCACGACCCCACTTACGATCTAAACGTTCATGTGATGTTGATCCATGACGTATGCGGCCCGGCTGACGACGATCTTTTGCCTAACCGGGTCTGCTGACCGAAGTGAGGTCTCCCAGTCCTCCCAGGTTCGGAGAGGCACCGGCGTGTTGATGACAGCGACGCAAATGCGAATTAGTCACGATAGTCGAAGCCTGACACAATTCCGTGGCGACTTATGTTTGGCGTTTAGTACATTTACAAGTATTTGAGAAGCATGTGTCGCCGAGGGCATGAAAATCGGTTGACATGCAAACCTAAACAGTTGCGCTAGCAAGGAAGTTCTCGAAGTTATGTATGTATTGAACAGTAGCATTATTTGGATGCGGACACCTGTCATATATTCCCGCCATGCTCCTGACTATTTATATACCTGTTTAACACATTCTCGGGGTTTGTTTGTACGTTTGCTTCTCTCCGCTTTCTATACGTAGAACGGAGCTCGGATGTATTCAAACATATCTATCTCGAAATACTGAACAAATCAAAAAATGTCAAACGCAGACTGCGAGTATATTCAGCATCTTTTTGGTTAACTTTTCCTCCGACTTCAACACAGCTAAGCCCGCTCTTACATCAGGTCACACCCCTCAGTCTCTCCCGAAGTAACAAAGCCTGTGTTTCGTTCTGATGAAAGGTCCTGCAAACACCTATTCCTAAATATCTGATTGTAAACGACGGACACGCCGATCTATACGCAAATTCACGGCTACCTGATGTCCAAATTTAATGTCCTGTATGTTCGCCTAAACTGCGTTTGGAAATAAGCAAGATTCGAGGCTGCCAGTAGATAACAGACCTGACGGTGCATGTCGAGGTGTCCTTCCGCGGTATTGTTTGGTGTACTCGCAGGATGTATAATGCGGAAGCCCAATATTGTGAATATGTCCGCAGAAAGCGTCACACTGTACCTGTCAATTAAATAATGTCATCGCCCTCAAACGAACGGCCCTCAATTTACCCAAGAGAAAAAAAAGCGCTCTAACGGGATTCGGACCCCTCCCCACCGCTCCGATTACCACACGAGTGCCTTATGTATGTATGTACAACTTTATTAAGGAGCCAGCAAACGACCGGTTAAAGCGTCGTGACGCTAGCCAAGCGTCGACCCGGGGTTATGCTCTACTCTGCACTACCTCCTCTGGCCCGTTTGTGGGGGATTGTGAGGCTTGTGCTTTTCGAGTGCACCCCGGGCCTGCTGGATGGCCCATAGTTGAATGTCCTTGTCTGTATTTTGTACAGCACTTCGAAGTTCCGGCGGGTATGTCCTGGATACATCTTCGGTCGGGAACCTGGCACAGTCCCACATGATGTGCCATTGGTCCGCCGGACCCACTTGACATACAGTGCACATGGGTGGAGGACGTATAGCACTGCCGGTGCTGGGAGTGACCCGGTTTGCATTTGCCTTAGGATGACCGCCTCCTCCCGCCTAAGGGCCGGGTGAGGCGGCGGCATTGTACGTCGTGCTACGGTAAAATTTAGTCACTTCCTCGTAACTGGTCATTTGGTCTTTTGTTTCGAACCACCACTCGGAACGGTCCACTTCGGGGGCGCGGAAGGCAAGAGCTTGCGCCGACGAGTGGGCCGTCTCGTTGTGATTCGGTGAGGATGCACAATCTCCCGTGTGCGCCGGGAACCCCTTGATGCGGGTAGTGTTGCCGCGGTCTTGGAGCTGGAGCTTACTGATGATGGCGGCCGCCGGCGCGCACACTAGCACCTTGGCAAAGTTGCGCACAGCGTTCTTCGAGTCACTGAGCACGGTGCGACACTCGGCCTCCGAGATTGCCAGAGCGATGGCAACCTCATCGGCGTCTGTGGCGTCCGTGCACCGCACGCTCGCTGCCGTTGTCTTGATGCCGGTAGCCGCCGCAACGGCCACTGCCACGAATCTTTCTCGCTTGTATTCCACTGCGTCCACGAACCGGGCGTGCGGGTCTTGGGTGTGTTGCTCGACGAGGACTTTGGCCCGCGCCTGCCGCGTTCTTGGTTGTACTCGGGGTGCATGTTTTTCGGGATGGGGTCCACGTGGATGTGGGCCCACGCCTCATCGCTGATCTTTCACGATTGCCGACTTGGAGCTCGGGGATTGTAACCCAGGGACGTCAGTATACTGCGGCCAGTCTTGGTTGTAGAGAGGCGCTCCATTTGCGCAGTGAGCTGCGTCTCGGCTATTTCTTCTAAGGTTTTATGGACGCCGAGCTGCAGGAGCCGAACCGTACTCGTGGTCCCCATTAATCCCAGCGCCGTCTTGTAAACCCGTCTGATCAGCGCGTTTATCTTTGTCCTGTTAGTTACCTGCCAGTTGAGGTAGGACGTAACGTAGGCGATGTGACTGATCACGAACAACTGGACGAGGCGCAGAAGGCTGTCTTCACGCATGCCTGCCCGTCGTGTCGAGACTTGGTGTATGAGCCGGATAGCGTCCATCGCTTTGGTGGTAATCTTGTTGATGGTCTCGTCGTTGCGGCCGCTCTTGTTTAGTAGCAGGCCCAGGACTCTGATCTTGGGAATTTCGGGGATGCGCTTCCGCCGTTGTAGTCATGATCTTTATGTGATCGTGCTCCCTAGGGGGAGCGCGTTTCCGTCCCGGTTGTAATGGTGTAAGGACGAACAGCTCGAATTTGGCGGGTGAGCACACTAGGCCTGCTGCTCAATGCTGGCGTCGGTGCCGCCTGCCGCCCACAAGATAATGTCGTCGGCGTAGATGGTATGCTGGACGCCGGTCCCTTCTACTGCCCTTGCTACCCCGATCATGACAAGGTTGAAGAGCAACGGCGAGATGACTGAACCTTGCGGGGTACCCGAGCTGCCGAGCTTGTGTTCGAGGAACTTAAGGTCTCCGGCGCGCAGTTCCAATGTGCGGTTGGTCAAGAAGTCTTGTATGTAATTGCAGCTCGCTAACCCCACGTTGAGTCTCGATACTTGTGCGAATATGGCTGAGTGTTTGACTTTGTCGAATGTGCTTTGTAAATCAAGTCTCAGAATTACTTTGCTGTCTTGTGTGTTGTTGTCGATTATTTCTTGTTTGAGTTGTAGCATTGCGTCTTGTGTGCTGAGTCTGCGCCTGAAGCCGATCATCGTATCCGGTCTTCCTTTTCCAGGTACTCCTGCCACCGGTTGGCAACCACGTGCTCTAGCACCTTGCCCCCGCAGGACGTGAGCGAGATGGGATGCAAATTGCCGATGTCCGATGGCTTGCCCGGTTTCAGGATTAGGATTGTTCTTGCCGTTTTCCACTGTCGGGGGAGCTTGCCCGAACGCCAGCATTCGTTGTAGTAGAGGGTTAGGGCCTCGATCGATGCATAGTCGAGGTTGCGTAGCATTTGTTGGTAATAAGATCGGGGCCGGCTGCTGAGCGGGTGTTGAGCTCGTGCAGCGCTTCCCGTACCTCTGACATGGTAATGTCTCGGTTGAGCCACGCGTTGGGCAGCCCCCTGTACGGCGGGTGTGTTTCCGTTGGCGTGTGTGGCAGATGCTTGGCTCACAGGGCCTTGATAACGACGTCTTTTCCTTGTTGTTGTGTGGCGGTGTGTATGAGGCAGGCAAGGCGATCGCGCTGGTGTGACTTGGTCTTAGTTTCGTTTAGGAGGTGCCGAAATAGATTCCATGTGCAACCACGATGTCGTTGCCCGCCTTAGCTACGCTACGCCGAGAATATATATTTTTTTATTGCAGGGGAAAAACTCCGAGGAAACATAGCAAATAGACCATGCCTAAAATCAATGTGCTGCATAGTGCAGTCGCGATAAATCCATGTAATTCTTCATCATAACGCATTTCTAAATTCAGTTAGGCACACAATAGCAGCTAATGCGGTAGCCCACAAGGCGGCTCATCCCGAACGGCATACAATCCCCGCAACAAAGTACACTGCTCTCGGAAGAAAAGATTTTGATGATCGTGGTGGTTTAGCAGGATGGTCCATCATTCGGCTTTCCCGTTGAATAAAAATTCAGGGGGCTCTTTGACTATCTAAAGTGCGCAGAGGCGAAAGTCTTTAACTACCACTGTCACTGCCCTCTTTGGCCACTTGGTTTCGTTTAGTGACTTGCTGCTTATCGTCAATCATGACGTCATTTCGCGTGCACAGTTGTGGCTACTAGGACGCTCTGCATGTGCAGTGGGTGCATTTAAGTTGTCTCAACACTTAATAAATAAATCTTTATAATGGACTCATAAACTGATTTGCATTCACTATTTAACTAATTTTAATACCTACTGAAATATTATTCGATATTTACCTAATTACTATTGACTAATGGACTAATTTGCATTGAACAATTGACTAATTATCATCGATTAGAATGTCGCGAACACTAATATATAATTAAATAGTATGCACTCATTAACTCATTTGCCTGGACTATTTAACTAGTTATCATAACTAATTATCTAAATACCATTCGATAATTAACTTATTAATATTGGCAAATAACTAATTACCATTGATCATTTAACTAATTGTTGTAAATAATGTCCATACACCTAGTACTGCATCATTGATTGAATAGCCATCAGTAATGAAACAATCCTAATCCTGACAATGATTGACAGCTACCGCTGACACACGGATGCACGCACGGACACGCCGGTGAGGCATGAGCTAGAATTGTGACCAGTAAAAGCGCCAGGCTCCCTAGTAGTGCGATAAGCCCGTAGTGAACACTACCACATGCCAACTGAAGTCATCCTACCACAGAGGCAATAAGCTCAGGTTTCGTCCCCAGTTATCTTGACATCCCAGGCATCCGACGCAGTTTTGCTTGCCAGTGGCTATGACGTCATTACTTGCTTTCACGCCAAGACGACCCATACGACTATCCTTGCCGCTACTCACTCTGTCCTGATCTCCGCTGTCTTTGACCTGTCCAACCTTACCGCTTGTTATTGACGCGAGGGCAGGTTTCACGTTCTTGGAAATCCACGATGACAACTTGGCCTTGAGGTTTTCTCCAGGATCACGGTGTTCGAATTTCTCGGTAGTGAGCGACCAGTTGGAGGTCTCCGAAAGTGATGACGACGTGCTGCCTATGCTATCTTCGCTGGTTTCTGTGTACTCAGCGGTCGAAGCAACGCTGTTGCCTTCCAATTGCGATGGTACATCCGTGATCTCGAAGTGTTCCGACTCCTCACGAAATCTTATCGTCGTAGCCCGCACGCTCTTCGGCTTGAAAAGTTCGGTGGGAGGCTTCAGGATTCCAGGCAGGTCGGGCTGTTGTGATTGATAATCTGAGTTATTCCTTGAGAGCTCCATGACTGCAAGCACGGCTTCTTCTTCAGTTTCTTGTTCTAAATTAGCTCGCGCCTGAGGAACATTTCACAAGTGGAAATAACACCTTTCCTGGCATGGCGAGTTCTCTGCGTTTTTCGTTTCGTGGGCAGCCGTTTGAATGCGAAGAGTGAAACATTAGTGAAACCTAGGCAGGTCAGGTTAGCTCAACCCGCCAACCTCCTCCGCCTACTCGGCCGGCCCGCTTGCATAGGGCTCATTATAGAAGGCTGCAGTTAGCTCCCATTTCAAAAAAGGAAAAACTCCTGTGCTCCATCACATATCAGTGTAGTGACAGACGCGCTTTGTATCTATTGTAATTCATCGCACATATAGAGCGTTGCCTACTCTACTCCTCACATGCACGAACCTCGGGGTCAATAATGGATGGTGCAGTTCTAACGTTGAACACAGACGCTCTGCAAGCATCATCATCGTCATCTTTATTTTTTTTCGCCTTGGCACATCCGTCCTCAACTCGCGCTGTTGTGCAAGCATTATCATTTTCTACTGGGCAGAAAGCATCGTCGACTTCATCGTCGTGCGCCTGCACGACAGCAGTATGTTACCGGCGCTGTTGATCACGCCTCGTGTAAAACTGCAGCACACTCTCTCGCTGCGCACTAGACATCGCCGTCCTGTGAAATGAAAATCGTTGCCTTTATGAAGTTTCATTTGTGCCGCTCATTCATTTAAGCAAAGGTAAATATACGCCGTACGAATACGTGACCTCGCTAAAGACAGAGGCTGCAGCCCAGTTAAACAGGCTCCCGAAACCATTTCAAACAACGCGAAATCAGGCCAGCCGGTTGCCGAGAAGTTTACCAGGCACGGAAGTCAGCCGCGATTGAAGCGGCAGGAGCGACTGTGACTAATTAAAGCTGCCGCTGGTGAAACTTAGTGCGAGAATAGCCGATGTTCTGCAATCTATATGGTGCCTCATAAAGTTACCATCGGTGGCATAGTCGAGCTCTTGAATGAACCAACTGAAAGGGCAGCTAAAGCGAATAACGAATAGATGAAAAATGATGAAAGCGCCGACTTCCGACGCCAACATGAAAGCCGGCCACTCTGGCAAGCGGGACTTAATGGCGATATCAGAGTGGTATAAATGACTCAAACCAAAGCTATTCTAACAAAGTGAGTGGTAGTACCAATTTCACTTTGAACTGAATAGGTTTTTCAGTGAACACAGTTCTAATATAAAGGTTGAAGTCTTCACTATATCCTGCGTTATCTTCCGCCTCAAATCTGTTTGCCGATCAAGCTGATGCGCGCGTTTTCGTTAATAGGAACTATGATATTCTCGTTGCAAAAGGAACTTAAGGGGAATTTTGCACGTGGTTCCAGACAAACAAGAATGCTAGCGAAGGGAACAAGTTCCCAATTGTCATTCGACGAAGAACATATAAGGCAACACAAAACGAGAGGGAATGAAGAGAAACAATCAAATACATTACTAGGAGAATACAACAACTGGCACATTCCTTTGGCAGAACAGGAGACGGATCATCGATTAGTCAGCAGCAGAGCAGCAGCGCTCCATGCTCTCTGAAAACAGGCGCGAGGGCGAAAGTTCGTCACGTGACCAGATCGTTCATCTTCACGGTACCGAGATCAAATGCGCTTGACATTCCCTGTCACAACCTGACAACGCCCACGCTTCGCCGGCGCCATTTCGCATTGACTAAACGGTAAAAGCTGAACTTTCGATGCCTAGTCGCTGGTGCCTTTCTTCTCTGCCTTTTCTTATTCATTCCGAGATAAGTTTTAACTGCTTGAAGATATTATATTCAGTGTGGTATGCACTTTCTCAATATTTTAGAGCGCTAGGATTGAAATTCCCAATCCCAGGTATCGCTCATGTCTGGCTCCCCAAGGCCTTTCTTGAAACAAAGCAAAGTGCTTTATGTCCTCCAGTGCGCTTCGATATTACTAGCTTCATCGCTATCAAAGCAGCTTAGCTTCACGCTGGATTACACTACTACGTCGTCACCACAGCCGATCATCCTTCTTGTTTAGCAAGTCTCTCCGCCTTTTCTTTGTATGTCACCGTGTTCATTAGCTTCCGCTCAAAATCAATCCAGAACACGCTGATATCGCATTGCCCTCCTAATTAAGTTGCGATAAGCAGCGCCAAATGTTCATTTCTCGTTAGTCTAACAACTAATTTCCCTCATTTTTGTTTGAAGCCCCCCTAACATTCAATATTGAGCCTCAACCAATAACGACTCATTATACATATCGTACTCGCGCACATAACTCGTATTTACCCTGGACAAGCTAATGTCCATAAAACTTTTTTTATTATTAACAGTGTCAATTTTTATGTTTAGCTTTATCGTATATTTTACTTTTAATTGTTTGCAATTATTATGTTTTTCCTTTTCTTCAAGATTTTTATAAGTGTCATTGCCTTCTCTTTCATGTTGTCATGAGCTGTTGATTGAGGTCTCGCAATTATTTTTTTACTTATCCCAACATTGAGCCAAGGCGTCTCCTTTATTTTTATTTTCTCTTTGCCCGTCTTTCGCTGTCATTTTCAGATACGTTGGTCTAAAACAGGTAATCAGTGAGAATACTTCTTTGCAGGCTTTCTCCTTATTATCATCCGCACAAGGAACGGGATGTTTTTTTTTTTTTTTCTTGTGGTTTGGAGCACTATGATTACATCTCAGATATCAATTTCTCTCCCTTCATGCCTCCGCCATATTTGGCAACGCATTTTATCCTTGAAGGGGACCCTCTCCAGGCAGCCGATGTTTGGCCTATGAAGCCGGCCACATTTTGGCGGCTAATGTGCATGAATAAGTTTGCAGCATATTGCCGCTGCTTTTTTTTTTGTATTTGTTTTTGCTGCACCTAGCAGATATCTCATGCTTATGTATATTTGTCTCTCCTTCTTTTATTTCGTGCGTTTTTGCCAGTAAAGAAATGGCAGAAATTACGTATAGCTACATTTACTGTAAGAAACATAATTTGAAATGCTGCAGCCTTACCAGCCCCGTTACTCAAAAATTTATCAGTCTGCTTTCGCAACTCGCGATAGTGCACCAAAAACAATAACCGAAAGTTTTCTAGGAAGACATTGCCTGTTTAGAAAAAGTTCCATTAGGCATTGATATGACATTGACTGACCAAATAACTGTTGTCTAGCCACGGAATTGATAAGGGAAGCTACAGCATGCCTAAACGATTCAACTGTAGCAGGGAGCCAATTTGTATCTCTCTTCGTATGCAATGTGCTCGCAGGCACTACCAGCGACTTCAATGCTGCGCAACTATCTATTTTATTTCGTATAAAAACTGACATTTAAGCGTTCTTCGGACGGCGTAATTTAGACACTGTCATGTCATTTTGCTTCCTTTTTATCATGAATATAGTACTCAAATGAGAAGCAGTTTGCGATAGCACATCGAACAGACTGCACTTGCACGTACAAATGCTCGACACCGATCGAAGATTTCGGCTAGAAAACAGACAATTACTGTTTTATTGAACTCGTTTCAGTGATATAAGAATAAAAAATATTTATGTATGGCAACAAGCGTGTCTTGAAATGCCTGATTTTCACACACATTTTTACAGCACGTGGCTGGAGTCTGGAGGTTGATATTCGCTGCCTTCTATCGCAAGCGTGCTGGTTACAAAACATAGTCCGCCGTCTGGCTCTTTCGTCCAAATGCGAAAGTTATCGATGGACAAGCGGGTCAACCTGTACAAGACCTCTTAGCAATAGGAAGCGCAATATCTGTGACATAGTCTGAATATGCCTCATTCTGAAATAGCGTAATGCAGCAAGTGGCACAATAAACGCAGCAGACGTGGAATAATAAGACCAACACTTGTCTTGATCAGGCATTCATCGAGCTCATGCAGATGCGAGATATCATCGCCAGTGGGTAAACATCTCTGCCGAACCCACACCGAGCTTCGGCGTTAGGCAAGGGCTGTTTGCAAACGCAACGTCTGGCCGTCGCAGCTATGGCGACCGCTTCTCGAAGAGGTATCGTCTTTATCAACAACCCACCAGATTCAGTTTCTCTTGTTCCGAAGAGCTCATTTAGTATGCGAGCCATGAGATCTCGATACAACACACTCTTCGTCATGTGGCAGGAGAGCAAGGTCCAAAAAGTGCGAAATTCGATCCGTGTTGCAATAACTTCGACCCTGGCTTCAAAATATATTCAAAACATTCTCATCAAATATTTGTAAGCAGTTAAACTCAGTGAGAGAACTTAGCTTGAAGCACAATCACTAAGCATAACCTACAGCACTCAAGCGTAAGTGCGTCATAAGGAGAACAGTGAAGGATAACACTGTATAAACGGTTATGAGAAGAAGTGCAAAACTAAAGCCCAAATTCATAATAGTGGAAATACATTTACACAATCTGCAATTTATGGTACTTCTCTGCGTTTAAATATAAAAGGAATTTTCATTCACATCCAGTATGTGAGTTTGTATGGTAGGTGTATATGTTAGGCTGTATTAAAGCATCTGTTCTCTGGGATGCCTGTATTAGAATCACCTAAGTGCCTAAGATTTCTGTCCTTAAAGCTATATTTACCGATTGCATAATTGACGTTATAAGCTGCTATTCGATGCAGAATTGTCATTATGGCACGTGTTCGACTGAACTATATAAAAAAAAATTCCTTCTTTAGAAGCGCAGAACTTTCAACCAGGTGGGGTTTAATAACGTCATCTGACATCGTACACAACAAGGCTGGCTTGCTTTTCACCCAACACAGAAAAGCGCCACCGTGACTGCGATCCCGCTTCTTTGGCCACAGAAGTCGAGCACCCTAATCAATGAACCACCGCAGTGGGGCAGGTATGTTTAGGTATGTTGTAAGCTGATTTCTGTTCTGCTGCACTTTGATACATTCCCGTCTGGGGAGAATATCCTATCGGCGCTCATTAACTGAATTACTGCGGATGTAACGTAGTTTTAAGCACTGCCTACCTATAAAAACATTCGAACAAGATTTTGAACCCATTCCTGCTTTCTGCGTTTCGCCTTAGGTATCCAGATTAGATGGTTTCAGATTATTTCTTGGTCCCTGTTCAACTGTATCCGGAACTTAAACCATCGAGTCCTCTTAGGACTTCTTTAGTTTACCCTAGACTAAGGCCTGTATTTCCAGCTTCTACTCTCTTACTGTTCCAATATTTGGTTAATTAACCCCTGAAATAACTCGGCCAGCTTTGCTTGCTAGAATAGGGTCGAATCAACCCGTCGTCTTGGCCCCCCTAACTTCGTAGCTGCCGGTTTCCATACCAGCGGTTTGCGAACTTTTCCTAATTTATTTTTATATGGAGGGGTAGTTGTAGCTGATTATAATATGGAGTTCCTCTGTTGTTTCCTCAATGCTTGCTACAATAACCTCAAATTCCTAATCGTTTAGCTTGAGTTACTTGTTTTACTTTTCTGCATTTCGCTTTTTGCCGAGACCCCACCTTCAGTCTAATAGCTTTATAAAAACATCTCACACTGTAGTCCTCTTCGTCTGTCCATTTCTTTACGTGCACCCTGGATATACACTACGATACCCTATCTCTTAATGCTACCACTGCCATTTTTCGTTCCATAGCCCTCTGGGTTGTCCTCAACTTAAGTAGAACCCTCTTCGTTAGCCTCCACGTTTCAGCCCCATAGGTGAGTACAGGTAAGATGCAACTGTTGTATACTTTCCTCTTGAGCGATACCGGTAAGCTGCTAGTCATAATCTGCGAGTGCTTGCCAAATGCGCTCCATCCCAATCTTATTCTTCTTGTTATTTCCTTTTCATGATCTGTATCTGCGGTTACTACCTGTCCTAAGTAGACAAATTCGCCGACTACATTCAGTGCTTCGCTACCTAATGTAAACTGCTGTTCCTTCCCGAGGCTGTTGCACATTACCGTTGTTTTTTGCATATTGATTTTCGAGCCTACCTTTCTGCTTTGCCTGTCTAGGTCATCAATCATTCTTTGCACTTCATCCCTGGAGTTACTTACCAAGGCAATGTCGTCAGCAAATCGCAGATTGCGGAGGTATTCTTCGTCTACGCTAATCTCTGAATACTTTCTCTAAGCAAGCTGTGAATAGCACTGGGGAGATTGTGTCTCCTTGCCAAACACCTTCCTTTATAGGAATTTTGTTACTTTCGTTAGGTAGAGCTATGGTTGCTGTGCAGTCAATATACATATCTTCCAGTAATTTCACGTACGGCTCGTCTACCCCCTGATTCCACAACGCCTGCGTCACCGCCTTGGTTTCTACTTAATCAGGGGCTTTTTCGTAATCAGTGAATGCTACGTATAGGGGTGAATATATTCCGAGCATTTTTATTACGTAAACAATACTAGGCGAGGTTTCAGCCCATCGCGTAAACCCGGCCGGTAGCCACGCCGCGCCGCAGATAGCGCGTCGTTGCCACAGCAACCAGAGTGACCGCAGATAGGGCCCCTCTTCAAGCCGTCGGGTAATCCCGGTCGGTAGCCACTCCGCGCCGCAGAAGAAGACGAAAAAGAAGAAAGAACCGAAAGACAAGCTACGTCAACTTTGCCTACGCAACGTGCCGGGTTTAACTAAAGCTAAACCCTAGCTACTTTGTTTCTATCACCTGGTTCATGGTATGGATATGATCGATAGTAGAGCGCCCTTTCCGAAAACCTGCTTGATCGTTTGCTCGATTGCAGTATAAGGTTTCCCTGGTTCTATTAGCGAATACCTTAGTAAATATCTTATGCGTAACAGATGGTAAACTGATTGGTCTAATTTTTTCAGGTCCTTATCGTCCCCTTTCGTATTAATTAAGATAATGTTTGTGTTCTTCTATGACTCTGGTACCGTAGATACGACACCGGGCACTGCATATACAGGGTGGCCAGTTTTCCTAGCACGATACTCCCCCTCCCCCCCTTCCCTCCTTCAACAAATCTAGTTATCTGATCCTCTTCATCTGATTTTCCCATTTCATAGTTTCTAACGCTTTCTTAACCTCGTCCTTCGTCACTGGCGGAACGACTGACTGTTTTTCCCTACTGCCGTTCTCCTTATTGTCCAGATTACTTTGGCTTATGTAGAGATCAGTATAGAACTCCTCGGCTATTTTGACTATCTTGCCCATATTCGTGTAGACGTTGCCCACCTTGTCCTTTAAAGCATACATCCGATTTTCGCCTATACCCAAATTCTTAATCACCGCTTTGAAGCTTCCTCCGTATTTCACAGCACGCTCAGTTTTCTCCATGGTAAACTTCCTTATGTCGGCCACTTTGCGGTTATTGATTAGCTTTTATATATCGGCCTATTCTGTGTGGTCTGTTCTATTGGAAGTTTTCATACTTTGGCGTTTCGGAATTAAATCTTTCGACTCCTTAGACAGCTTACCCGTATCCTCTCTAACTATCCTACCGCCTACTCTACAGTGCACTCAGTAATAATATCCCCGAAGTTATGGTCCAGTGCTTCTAGGCTATTGTCATCATCCTCAGTTAGAGCTGATTTTCTGTTCTGCAGCGAGATCCTGAAGTCTTTTTCGCTCCCCTCAACGCTAATTTAGTGATGGACTTCTAATCTGTTTCCTTCCCTTTTAAGATTTAGACAAATTCGATACCTTACCATCCTGCGGTCACTGCATAGCACTTTCTCGATTACTTCCACATCCTGCATAATGGCGAGGTTAGGACGCAGTGTGAAGTATATTTCATTTTAGTTTCCCTTTAGGACTTAGCTATGTCCTCTTCCGGTTCTTCCGCTTTCTGAAGGACAGAATCAGAATCAGAATTTATTCACTTCAATGACTCAATACAAAAATGTTGGTAAATACAGGAGGAGGTCTTAAAGCCAATGGTTGCACAGGGGACCTCCTTTTACAAGCATGCAAAACAAAAATTATTAAATACAAACAACAGCGAGTGAAAACTGCAACTGTTATGTAATATAAATGTAGAACACAAAGAAATACAAGATGTCGTAAATATAAACAGAACATAAATTGGGAACATGTTATATAAATGTAAAACAGAGGTAAACAATTCAATGTAGGATAAGTATTTCTTATCAATGAAAAAAATCTATATTTGCGCGTAGCAGAAAAGCACGAAAACTACGCTTAAGAGCATGAATGTTAGATGATTGCTTTATTCTGAACAGTAATGAATTCCACAAAATGAGGCCGGGAAATTGACTGTGAATTTGCCGTAATTGGTTCTGGGTTTTTGGAGTAAAAAATTGTTTTGGCATGAAAACCGAGGGAAACTACGTCGCGGGAACTGGGTTCTGTTAGTTATTGAAATGGGAAGTGATTCATTTATGAATTTGAATACGAGGACGCCAATAGAATAATGAAACATATGATGAGACTCCAAAGATGTTATGAGCTTGCAGTAAAGGCACAGCACTGCACTAATGGCTATTAGAAGAAATGATGCGAATGGCTTGATTTTGTATATGTTGTAGCGGTACCATGTGTGTTCTGTATGTATTACCCCAAGAGGAAATGCAATAGTTAATTTGACTATGGATGAAAGCATAGTAGAGTGAAATGCGCGTGTGTAAATTGAAGTAATTTCGCACCTTGATGAGCACCCTTATGCCGTATGCTGTTTTTGTTTCCAAAGGGGGACATATGTCTGTTAAATTTAAGTTACAATCAAAATTTATGCCAAGAAACATCGCATGATCAGTGGCAAAGAGTATGTGAGAGTTGAGGGAAATATGTAGAGATGCAGCAATAGTCTTGTGAAGAGATTAGAACACGACAAAGCTAGATTTAGATGCATTAATTGTAAGCATCTTATTTCGACACCAGATTGCTAGGCTTCCTGTACTTTGTTCATTATTCTGAAGTTATTGCGCTCCGCAAACTCAATTAGTAACTTCCCCCTGCTTTTCCTAGAGCCACTGCCATAGTCACCCACTGCGTGCTCTCCCGTCTGCTTTTTTTTCCTACCTTGGCATTAAAGTTACTCATTAGTAAAGTATTAGTAAGAGTCTTAAAGTAAAGTATTAGTATTAGTAAGAGTCTTTCCTTTCCGCACTGCCAATTCTAGGTCTCCGTAGAAGGCTTCAACTACCTGGTCATCATAACTACACGTAGGAGCGTACGTCTCTGTAACCTTCAGTTTATACCGCCCATTGAGTTTATATAAATATGATGCCCGCCACCTTCTAATTAAAGATAGTCAGTTCATCTATATTACCCGCTATATACTTATTCACAAGGAAACCTACTCAGAGTTTTCGTCTCTCCGGTAAACCTGGATAACACAATACATTCCGGTCCTTCATTACAGTACATGCCTCACTCGGCCTCCTAACTGCACAGAGCCCTATGACATCGCATTTCACACCCTCTTGTTCCTCTAACTGATCATCATCTGGTCATCTGATGAAAAGAGAGGAGTCGCTGGAGAAAGATTTGATGTTGGGAAAGGTTGAGGGTCACCGGAGAAGGGGTGGGCAGCGAACGCAGTGGTTAGATGGCATCATCGAGGCGCTGCAGATGAAGTTATGTGATGTTAGTAAGATAGTGAGAGACCGGAAAGCGTGGCGTGATATGGTCGATAGGGTCACGAAGAGTCGAACATGACTGAACGACTGAACTGAACTGAGTTCCTCTCACAGCACTTATAAACTAGCTTAATTAGCTAGGGTTCTAGCGTGAAACGTTGCCAGGGTAAGGCTCAATGGCGGCCTTTCCGGCGGAGCCAGAGATCCTTGGCACCCCCCGCTGCGTCACAGGCCTGACCGCCGCCATGGTCAGTTGCTCCGCAGCCGCTGGTGACTGAGGATCGGGGTTTTATAGGACTAATATTGGGAGGTTGCTGCCAATAACTGCACCATGATGGCTAACTCCTGTTCTGGTGAGGGAGTGCGTTGCCGGAGGTGTTCACCGGCATCAGGTTGCAGCCCAAACCTGTTTATGCGAATCTATTTACCCTGTCTGGGTGACGCAGTGGTTACGGCGCTCGACTACTGTGCCCAAGGGAGCGGGATCGAATGCCTGCCTCGGCGGCTGCCTTTCGATGGAGGCGAAACGAAGTGGCGTCCGTGTACTCTGTGATGTCAGTGCCCGATAAGGAAACCCAGGTGGTCTAAATTTCCGGAATCCTCCACTCGGCGTCTCTTATAGCCTGAGTCGCTTTCGGACGTTAAACCCCACAAACCAACCAACTGATCAGCAAATCTTTCACCACGCTGACTGTTTTTTGAACCGGTGTAGAATTGCGTGGCACCGGGATTTGAACCACGGTCATCTGGCATGCGAGGGGGATACTCTACCTCTACGCTACCGCTGCGTAGAACACCACACAATTCCAACACGCAAACGCACAAAACTCTCGGTAGCTACCATTATATATTTCAGACCTCTCTAACTAGCCTCCGCCTCTCACGTGTAATGTGCAAACTCAATATTACCAACTCGGATTGTTTTAGATATCCTCGTACCGCGGTCCCAACGCAAATCTCCACCTAACAAATCGGTTGGCTAACCTCAACAAGGACGCAAACAGGGCCACATCGGAATGTCGTGCACGCAAATCTATGGGTTGACTGAGGCGTTTGCGCTACATGTGGGAAGCCTACTCAAGCTTGCAGAAGCAATAGCTTAAAACTAAGGAGTAGCAACCTGAAGCTACGCATCTTCGCTCTAATGTGAGAAATTGAGACGAATTCAGCACTGCTCAGCCACCAGCAGTGAGGTGAAGTATGCGACCACCTTGCTGGAAATCTAGGACTTATGGACACGTGGTGATATCGTCCCGTATCAGCCGCGAAGACCGGAAGCAGCCTGGCACCAACATCGAAGTCGCTTGCTCTAGTTCGGGCTGCATGCTTGACTGAAGTGTCGAGCCGCCTCAGTTACTGCCCTGCCGCCCTGAATTCGAGGAACTGCAGTCGACGCCCTTGACCCTTAAGGTGTTCCTGAGATCGAGACATCTGGTGGAGGTGCTAGGTGCGGCCCATGCACCATACGCCCTCGGACAACCGTGAACACACGCCTCGCTTTACCGGTTCGGCGGTCATCACACCAGTGCACTGCGCCTATTGCCGGCTCCTCAGCCTCGATCCAGAGTTCGACCTGCTATCGGAAAACGCTTCAAGCCTATCGGACACACTTACCGTGTGGGCCGTCCCAGTAGTGGCTCTGCTTGAGCTGTACCAACCACTGTAGCCTCCTATCTTTCACGGCTTTCCGAGTGAAGATCCAGAAGACTGGATTGAGAGCTATGAATTTGTCGCGGTTCTGAACAAATGGTACGACCGTGAAAAATTCCGCTACGTATATATCCTTGGAGGACGCTGCGCGGATATGGTGCCAAAACAGGGAAGCGTCGCTAACCACCTGGTACATGTTCAAGACCGACCTTCTCAACCAACTTCACCCCCATAGTACGCGAGAGATGGCCATGATGCTTCTTCAAAGCCACCAGCAGCATCCAAGTGAAAACCTCGCTGTTTTCTTGGAGGAAATGCACCGAATATTCAGGCGCACTGATCCATGCCTGTCCGAAGACAAGAAGGTGCACTTACTGATGAGAGGTGAAGGAAGAAGTTTTCGACGGTCTTGTATGCAGCAGTCCAACCACTGTCAGCCAGTTCACCATCAAAGCTACTACCGTCGAAAAAATGCTGCTTATGCGTTTGAGGCAATTTGACCGTCCATGCCAAGTCAAAACTGCTGCTTGTGTCAATGCGGCTGGTTTTAACAACGACAAACTTCGCGAAAAAATACGAGCCGCTGCCCGCGAAGAACTGTACATGTTGTTTTCCGCACTTGCCGCAGCTCCAACCTCCTGGTGTCACCGACGTTATCAGGGAGGAGGTCCAGCAAGCATTGGGAAGCACGGATTCTGCCCTGCAGCCGCCACCGCCGCAGACCGTGATAGCTACGCCGCCGCACTTCGTGGCCCGGCAGTCCTCGGGGCCCCTTCATGAGGAATTCATGCCGCCGCTTCGCACTCAGTGCCCACCTGCCCGCTACGTCACAGTGGGGTTTTCTCCTTCACGAAAGTCAGACGTATGGCGTACCTTGTGCCACCATTGCGGCGAAGCTGGCCATGTCCGTCGATATTGTCAGTGCCATCGCATTGGACAGCGTGGTTTTGAGTTCGACGCCCCACGACCGCTGTCGGGTGAACGTCCTCGAGACGTGGACAACCATCTCGCTGATACCGAGCCACAACGTTTATTTTCCCGTTCGCCGTCTCCTCACCGCTTCTCATCCCCCCCCCCCCCCCCCCCGTACACACGCTCCTGCAAATCGGGGCCGGCCCCCAGCCTTCGTCAAGGAAACTAGACCGTGCGACTTCAGAAGGTGAAGTTGCCGACCGGCGAGCTACACAAGATCCCACACCGACGCTGCGGCGATCGTTAAAAAAATTCAGCGTTCCGAAAACGATGATGACTGATGACTACGACGACCGTATGGTGCGCATCAAAAATGGAGAAACTGACATCTGCCCCCTGGCGCACTTGAAGAATACGGTGGGAATGAACGACGACCTGGCGCTTCAAGGCAGTCGGGCCTTTGCCGATCGGAAGAGCGGGGGTCGTAACCCATCTGACCGTCGGGCCGTTGTGCCGGTCAATGCTGATTTGGAAACCGCTGTCGGCGCAACTAACGTCAAAGCTCTTCTGGACACCGGCACAGGCTATTCAGTGATCAGTGGGCGATTTGCCGCCATTCTCAAGAAGGTAACAAGACCTTGGGACGGACCGCACATTCGTGCTGCTGGCGGCCATTTGGTAACACCATGAGGCATGTATACGTCACTGGCCACAGTTGAGTTGTTCGTATAAAACTCATAGTACCTCCGCTGCAAAAATAGTGGGGAGTTTCATATTCAGGTAGAGGCAAATTAGCGCCAAAAGAAGATCAGATCAGGATTCTGGGGATGGTCATCCAATCTCACGGCCATAACGGAGAGGTCCTGAAAAAATCAGAAAGTTACGCGATGCAAACCCTGGGGCTCTTAAGGAGGGTCGCCACTGAAGGAAGAGGCCTCAAGGAGAGAAATTCACAAAAACTAATCCAGGCGCACGTAATAAGCAGAATCAGTTACGCCACGCCCTACCTGGACATCAAGGCCGGCGAAAAAGAGAAATTAGACTGCCTGATCCGAGGATGCGTTAAGAAGGCGCTAGGACTGCCCATGGGTACCTCGAACAAGTGACTGCTCGACATCGGAGTGCATAACACGTGGGCAAAATTGGCGGAGGCAGTGCGAGCCTCCCAATTGAAGAGACTAAGCATGACTGAGACGGGCAGGGTAATCCTTGCAAAAATAGGCCTCAACCCAGATAGAGGAGTTAAAAAAAGTCACAATTAGTAGGGAAAGCAGGAATGCCTTGATAGCCCCCCCCCCCCCATTTACTAGAAACATGCATCCAGAATTTAATGTGAAAAGAAGAGCCAAACGAGCCGGAGCTGTAGAGCGACGGTTCAAGAACATGGGAGCGAAGGAAGTAGTCTATGTTGATGCAGCAAGGGGCAAAACAGGTGCGGCGGTAGCTTCGGTAGTCGATGGCCGAGAGACGCCGGTATCCGCGGAATCCATCAGAGGCCGCAATATAGAGACTGCGAAGAAGTTGCGATAGCGCTAGCTTGCGTAGGAACGGAAGCCAAGTTCACAATTAGAGACAGCAAAACTGCTATTCAAAATTTTTAAAAGGGGAGAATATCGCCGGAGGTGGCCAAAATCCTCACCCAAAGAACGCTGAATAGAAAAATTCAGTTAAATTGGACACCCGCTGACGCTGCCGTCCCTGGTAACGAGGCGGCTTACGAGCTAGCCCAAGCTCTACTTCCGGGTAGCCGTCGAGCCTCCGCAACACTGGGCATACGACGAGCGCCTGCAAAATTACGGGAAAGTCATCGACCATTATAAATTGGGACGTAGATTGGTACCCCCGCCAGATGTTAGACTAAATAATAGAGACGCTGTCGTGTGGAGGCGGCTACAAATTAATACGTTCATGAACCAAGTCTGGGCGTTTCACGTGCTACCAGACCTTAGGGCCAATGATTTATGCAAACACTGGGGGGCGAGAGAGACCGTGGACCACATAATTTGGGAGTGCCCACAATCTCCAAGGATAAGACAAAATATTACGAGTTGAGTAGCCTGGGATACCCTGCTGCGAAGCACGGACCCTGCGATCTAGCACCGCAGCGTCCATCTGGCGGAAGAGGCCGCAACAAGCCAAGGGCGTCCATGGCCTGCGAGATCACCTCCAAACACGCGCACGAGGGTGATCTCGGAGTCCATGGGGCTACCTGCCAGCCTCTAATCCGCGGGCGCATGACTCCCCGTCTTCCTTAGCACGCGTGCCGGTGACGGGGAAGAGGACGCTTTTTTTCCGATGGAAATCAAATTTGGGCAACCAACCAACGAAAACCTGATTGATTGATTGATTTATAGGAAGAGAAAGGTGCGGTAACTGTCTCACTTGTTTTCTGTGGACACAACCGCGCCGTAGGTGAGGGGGGAAGGTGGGAGTTAAAGTAGAAAACAGAAAGGGGAGCCGATAGTGGAGGGCTACAGAGTACTTTCGACCCCTTGGGGATCTTTAACATGCGCTGACATCGCACGGCCCACGGACGCCACTTCGTTTCGCCTCCATCGAAACGCAGCCACCGAGGTCGGGTTCGAACTCTAGTACTCCGGCACAGTAGTCGGGTGTCCTACCACTGCACCATCCCGGCGGGGCTAGCTGAGCCACCTCCGCTGCCTTGCACTACTTTAGTCTAAAGTCCCTCGTAATAATTTTTTTGCTGTCAACCAATTTGAAAGGCTGTTGACGACTGCTGTATAAGATTCGCGTTTGCCAGAACACACAGGTCGGACGCATCCACATCGGCTTAGTTTGCGATAGGCAATGTTTTTTTTTCCGGATCCGGGGAGGGAGAAGTGGCTGAAAGAGAGAGAGAAAACTTTATTCAAAAAGAAAAGAAAAAGAAGAAAAAACGAAAAAAAAAGGGGGGGAGGGGGCAATGAGTGGAGTCTTCATTTCAAGACCCCAGTGGCCTGGGCTGCCGCTCTTGTCTGAGTTACCAGCCTACGCTGGGTCTCTAGATCATAGCATAGCAGAGTGGCCTCCCACTGCCCCTGCGAATGGTGCATGTTTATGTGTGAAGGTTTGGGGCCTGTGCACCCCCATGGGACGTGGTAGGCGGTGGGCTGGTCGTTGCACCAAGGGCATATGTCTGTGTAGTGTTCTGGGAACATTATGTTGTATTGATGCAGGACGGGGTAAGTATTGGTTTGGAGCTGTCTCCATTCCCGCGTTACTTGTGCATTTAGTCCCTTGTGTGGAGGGGGATAAGTCCTACGTTGTTCTCGTAGGTACTTAAGTCGCGCGCCGTAAGTCGCTGGTACAGGAATGCTGGTTGTGAAATCGGGATTGGTGGCCACTCGGTTTGTGTGACCTCGAGCTAGCCTATCCGAGACTTCATTACTTTGAAATCCAGAGTGCCCTGGAACTCAAATGATCTCAGACTCCAACATAACGGAAGCGGAAGTTCGAGCAGCTATTCATAAAATCCGCACGCCCTCGGCACCCGGCGCGGATGGGGTCACAAATACTATGCTGAGAAACCTAGATGAAAACTCCATTTCCCAACTTACCAACTTCGCCAACGAATGTTGGAATAAAGGATCCTTACCGGAAACTTGGAAGCACGCCAAGGTAACCTTTATTCCGAAACCAGGGAAAAAAACTTTCAATAGAAAACCTGAGACCGATATCTCTCACCTCGTGCCTAGGTAAATTATTCGAGCACGTAGCCCTGGCAAGGCTTCTGTTGTAAATGGACGAGTGGGATCTGTACCCTCATACTATGTTGGTATTCAGACCCCTTTTATCCACACAGGACACAATGTTAAGGATTAACACGAAATCTTGGCATCTGAGATGAATAACAGGTTAAGAGCCATATTAGCTCTTGACCTTACAAAAGCCTTCGATAATGTGAACCACAAAGCTATCATGGGTGCCCTGTCCGAGCTGCAGGTGGGCGCCAGGATGTATAATTATGTCAATGCCTTCTTAATAGGTAGGACAGCAGAAATTCAATTAGAATCTATACATTCCAACAAATTCCAACTACGGGACAGGGGCACGCCGCAAGGCTCAGTACTGTCCCCATTTCTCTTTAATATCACTTTAATAAATTTGGCACGCAAATTGGAACAAATCCCAGATCTAGAACACTCTTT
>JAJIZL010033617.1:40394-82566 GCA_023969395.1 Amblyomma maculatum
TTCGCCTCCATCGAAACGCAGCCGCCGAGGTCGGGTTCGAACCCGGGAACTCCGGCACAGTAGTCGGGCGTCTTACCACTGCACCACCCCGGCGGGGCATTTAGGTGTCCACAGAAAACAAATGACACAGATACCGCGCCTTTTCCTTCCTTTAAATCAATCAATATTTTCTGTCCGCATAAAGCAGCGGAGTTGGGGGGAAGGGTAGCTGTTCCTGGCCCTACGGAGCTAGAACGGTAGGTCAACTCCGCTTGCGGCGGGGACTAACCAGCCACCAATTTTTATCGGTTGTAGGCCGTTATTGCACCCGCCATAACTTAGGTGGAGACAACGGCTGTTGAGGCGCGCGTCTTTCTCTCCCTCTCCTTTTTCTTTTTTCTGTACTTTCTCTCTTCTAACTGAGCCACCTCCGCTGCCTCGCGTTATACTGTGTATGTTTGGGCACCAGAATATGGCTGGAAGGCTTTCCGCTACAAAACATAAAAGCGAAAGAAAACTGTCGTTCGTGCAGGAATCCGAACTGCGAAAACAAATGCTCGCGGACGGAAGCAAAGCGGTGGAAATCGCTGACTTAAGGGTCACGTCTACAGTATGCTAGAATATTTGCCAGATCGCAATAGTGCTTCACGATTTTGTCCGCCGTCTGGCTCCACCACACGTCAAATTTGGTATGCAAAGACCAGGCAGCGCCGCCCACGTGACCAAAAAAATGGCGGACGGCGCTCGTGTCATGACGGCATGTGGTGCGATGACGTCACATGAAATGAACCTGTAGGACAAGATAGTATATGGAGAGTTCCACGCCGACCAAGCTGGAGAGCGGACGTGCAATCGATGGGCTTCATCGACCACGAACGCTCGCGCTCTATTTCGGCCACTGGATTTTGAAAATTTTGTGGGAATAGACTCTATTTAGGAAGCGCTCACCGCGGATTATCAAGACTTCAAGGTGGGACGATTCTTTCGCACATTTTTGAGGCTTTGAAGAACTTCGCAAGCCACGGGGGACACTAGGCCTAGTTAGACCTAGGCAAACGAAGGCCCCCCCGGCCGTTTAGAAGCTCGACGAAAATGATGGAAACCGTGGAGGGAACGAGCATAGACCCTGCGGAGCTGAAAGAACCTGGCCAGTGGTCTATTGCCAAGAAAAGAGGAAAGGCGGTGCCACTGGAGAACGAGGAACGCAGCGTCACCAATGATCAAGGGAGAGAGCGAGCGGCGTCCAGGCTCGCCGGAAAGAGATTGGCAGCAAAGTCGGTTGAAAGGCAATCGATCAAGATACCCGACGGAACTGACAAAATAATTCTCCGCCCACGGGGTGGAGTCAGCCGCCTACTTAAGAAGGCAACATTGAACTTGCGGAGTTGATCGCTCGCACCGCGAATATAAACATCAGAGAGGCCGCGGAAGACACCTTCTCGGTCAACACAAAACAGCAGTCTGTCCTCATCGCAACAGACAGCGAAGAACGGAAAAGAAAATACGTCGCACTACGCGTCCTCGAATTCGAGGGCCAGGAAATTGAAATCACGGCGTACGTCGCTATGCCCTAAGACTGCGGCAAGGGAGTGGTACACGACATTCCTCTTCGCATTACCGAGGAAGAAATAGTGCAACAGCTACGCACGATCAAAGGCAACCCCCCCTACCCCCCCCCCGTGCTAGGAGCCAGGCGCCTGGGCAGGAGCTCAACCACCGTGCTCATACTGTTAAAAAAATCAGAGGTTCCGAGGTGGGTGACACTCACACTTACATGGCAAAGATGTGTATTATATAGACCTACGTCACCGTTCAAGCTCCCGAAGCAGCAGGGAGTGGTCCGGATCTAAGTCCAGGTCGGGGTCAAAATCCAGAGTCACGGCCAACTCCAGGGACCCAAGGAACCCGTCGCCACCCAAAAGCGAAGCCCGGGCGAGGACAGTAAAACCGTGAGTTTCAGAAGTGGGATTCCCCAGGCTAAAGATGAGGAAAACAAATAAAAAGATAAAGAAATAGAAAAGTTAAGAAAGGAAGTTGAACTGAGGGAGATAATTAAGAAACTCAGCCAGGACCTCCACCAATCCAAATAACAGCCAAATTCCGGGGCTCCCCAGCCTCCGCAGGCTCCCACCGCGATGAGTAAAACAAAGAAAAAGATAAATAGAAAAGTTAAGAAAGGAAGTTGAACTGAGGGAGATAATTAAGAAACGCACCCAGGACCTCCACCAATCCAAATCACAGCCAAATTCCGGGGCTCACCCGCCTCTGCAGGCTCCCCCCGCAAAACAAGTAGCCAAACCGACACCTCCACCTGCGACGCCAAAGGTGCTAGCACCACCCACGGCGTCAGACACGGAGGAGGACGCAATGATCACTGAACAGTGCAGGCCACCTCCCCCGCAGAAACGAAGAGGCGGGGAAACGGATCCACTGTCGGCAATAGAGCGTAGACTAGACGCCAAATACGGGGCGAGACTCGAGCGGCTCGAGACAGGCATGACCAACATCATAGGCGCCCTAAACCGTATTCAGAAACAATCTAAACAAACAAACGCGGCTCTTGCTGCTATGGCAGAAAGGAAAACAGTCAGAGAAGGGATACTTGACCAATTCCAACATGGGCAAAGCGCAACCAAACATGAATTTGACGGTATGGCAGTGGAAATGCCGAGGATTCCCGCGCAAGCGAGCGTTAGTGCAACATCTCGAGCAAATAGTTGAAAAACCTCTAGCCGTAGCCCTACAGGAGAGATGGGATACTTGACCAATTCCAACATGGGCAAAGCGCAACCAAAGATGAATTCGACGGTATGGCAGTGGAAATGCCGAGGATTCCCGCGCAAGCGAGCGTTAGTGCAACAACATCTCGAGCAAATAGTTGAAAAACCTCTAGCCGTAGCCCTACAGGAAACTGGCAAAGGAGTAATTAAATTATCAGGATATGAAGCGTTTGCTAGTGGACGGGGAGAAAAATCCCGGGCCACTACATTCGTCAAAAGGAACGCAGCGGTGATCGAACATGAAATCAGTTCTCGCGACATTGAGGCGGTTTTTGTTGAAATCATCACGGGCAAGAAGAAGGAACCAAGTATTTTCGTCCTAAACATATATAGCTCTCCTCAGCAGCGCAAAGTTAGGTTCAAGACATTATTTCGCAAAGCAATGAAGGCAGCCGGAGCTAACCCCCTGCTAATTGTAGGAGACTTCAACGCCTGCCAACAAGAGTGGGGATATAATAGGCAAGATCCGAAGGGCAGGCAGTTATGGGAAGATTTTCACAAATTAAACCTCACCCTGCAGACAGACTCTGGCTGCCCGACCAGGGTGGGAAACAGTGTGAGCAAAGACACAACCCCCGACTTAACATTCACCAAAAACATAGAGGAGCATAGGTGGAAGAACACAGAGCTCAACTCTGGAAGCGATCATTACGTCCTCGAAATAACGCTTAAACGGGGAATCAAAGTAAGAGGAGATAAGATCATCAGCGCAATCGAATGGGAAAAATTCAGACTAATTAGGGAATCTGCAAACATGGACGAAAATATTGAAAATATCGACGATTGGGCAGAAACCCTCATGCACCACGTTAAATTCGCTGCGATTGCCCTAAAGGGGGACGATGCACCGAAAACAGTCGACAGAAAACTCCTACACATGTGGAAAGCAAAAAAAGGTATGGAAAGACGCCTCCGGTGTCAGAGATGGAACCGAAACCTAATGCGAAAAATAGCCAGGCACAATAAAGAAATTGGGGATTATGCAATTAAACTCTGCGAACAAAACTGGTGTAACATGTGCGATGAAATGGAGGGCAACATGAGCCTTTCAAAGACGTGGAGCCTGCTACGATATCTTCTTCATCCCGACAGTTCGAAAACACAAACACAACAATAGCAAAGGCAAGACACGCGTTCGAGGGGACTGACGCGGAACTAATAACTAAACTCGTAGACACATATGTCGGCGATACAACATCCCTCCCTCTTAGGCAATACGCGGGCCCACCGAACGAGGCCCTCGACGCAGCCATCTCAGAAGCGGAAGTTAGAGCCGAAATCCTGAGCTTAAAGACGCGATCAGCTCCCGGCCCCGATGGAATAACAAATAAAATGCTACGTAACCTAGACGACGCTTCCATAACGGCACTCACAAACTACATGCAAGAAGTATGGAGTAGCGGTCGTCTTCCCCAGCAGTGGAAAACTGCAAACGTTGTGCTAATTCCAAAACCTGGCAAGCCCCCGAAATTGGAAAACCTCAGACCTATTTCTCTAACCTCATGCATTGGAAAGCTTGTGGAACGCGTAATCCAAACAAGGCTAACTAATTTCATGGAGAAAAACGACCAGTGGCCGCACTAGATGGTCGGGTTCCGACCGGGCCTGTGCACACAGGATGTAATGCTCCGATTACAACATGACTAATTGACTCGAAATCCAGTGACGCGAAGGTAATTCTAGCACTAGATCTAACAAAAGCATTAGACAACGCAAAACACCAGGCAATTCTCGCGGGATTACAGGAATTAGGAGTAAGCGAAAGGACATATAATGGATTTCCGTAATGGATTTCCTGACAAACAGGACGTTGAAACTAAAGTTTCGGGACCTAGAATCCCCCACTGTCCACCTGGGAAGTAAAGGAACTCCGCAAGGCTCGGTGCTCTCCCCCTTCCTTTTTAACGTGGTGATGAGAGGCCTTCCTGCCGCTCTTAAAGTCATAAAAGACCTGAAGTTCAGCATTTACGCGGACGACGTTAATCTCTGGATGAACAATTGCAGTGATGGCAGCATAGAGGAACGCCTACAGGCGGCGGCTGACACCATTGTGTCCTACGCGGCCGAAAGGGGTCTTTCATGCTCTCCGCAAAAATCCGAACTTTTCATATATAATCCAAAATCAATGAGGTGCAAGGGCGACTTGAACGTAGAAATTAAGTTCGACGTAAAAACCGTACCAAAAGTCCAGCAAATCAGAATCGTCGGACTTTTTGTTCAAGAGGACGGGTATAACGACGGAACGATAAAAAAACTCACTACCTACGCGACGCAAGTAACCGGGATATTTAGGAGGATTGCATTCAAAGGCGGAGGCCTCAAAAAGAGAAGCCTCTTGAGACTGATATAGGCGTACATAATAAGTCGAGTATGCTATGCCACACCGTTCCTCAACATCAGGACCAATGAAAAAGATCAGATAGACGCACTCATCAGGCGTTGCGTCAAGAGGGCGCTGGGTCTACCCATCTCCTCTTCTACGGAACGCCTGATAGAAATGGGTGTGCATAATAGCTGGACGGAACTTGCTGAAGCGGTGAGAATCGCCCAACATGAAAGATTAAGTAGGTCGAGCACGGGTCGAACTATCTTAGAATGGGTGGGTCGAAAAATAGATAGGGGCACAGCCGACAAGGTTGCCCTACCACCAAAATGTCGCAAGAACATCATTGTCCGTCCTCTCCCCCGCAACATGCACCCAAAATACCACAAGGAGAGACGGGAGAAGAGAGCAGAAGCACTGGTTAAAAGTGCAAAAGAATTCAGAGTAAAAGAAGTTGCCTACGTAGACGCTGCAAGCGGCCGATCAGGGGCGGCAGTCGCCGCGGTAGTCGATGGTAGCGGCGCACCAGTCGTCTCCGCCACCATCCGAAGCAGAAACATAGACACGGCTGAAGAGGTCGCAATAGCGCTCGCTTGCGTCGGAACGAAGGCTAGATTGATCTTTAGCGACAGTAAAACTGCTCTCTGGAATATCGGAAAAGGCAGGGTCTCGCAAGAAGCCGCCCGAATTCTAAAAGCTGCAACTAAAATCGATCGCAAAATTACCCTAATTTGGGTCCCAGCACGCACGTCCGTCCCCGGCAACGAGGCGGCCCATGATTTAGCCCGAGATCTCTACTTCCGGGCAAACGCGGAGCCGCCCGACTGCCAGGCGATGGACGAACGTTTGCAAACCTATAAAGAAATAATCAAAAATTATAGATTAGGAAGACGTCTGATACCGCCACCGGATCCTAGCTTAAATAATAAGGAGGCCATAGCCTGGCGGTGATTACAAGCTGGAAATTTCCCGAACCCTGTCTGGTTGTTTCACACCCAGATAGATGAGAGAAAAAATTATAAATGTAAAGGCGGCGAAGCAAGGGGGACTCTCGACCATATATTTTGGGAATGCCCTAAGTCTCCGGGCGCTAGGGACAACATTAAAAGTAGAGAAGCCTGGGTAACCCTGCTGCGAAGCGACGTCCCCGCTGACCAGCAGAAAGCCGTCCGCCTGGCGGCTGAGGCCGCGAATAACCAATGTATATTCGCCAGTCCTTAGTCGCGGAGGTTCCAGCCTCCGTTC
This sequence comes from Amblyomma maculatum, assembly GCA_023969395.1. Taxonomy (NCBI): domain Eukaryota; kingdom Metazoa; phylum Arthropoda; class Arachnida; order Ixodida; family Ixodidae; genus Amblyomma; species Amblyomma maculatum. Next base: position 46,722 of record JAJIZL010033617.1, read on the forward strand.
CTCAGGCCTGTGTGCCAGGAGCGGGAAGTAGGGGGCCTCATAAATCGGTGGAAATTAAAGTTTTAATCAATCAAGCAACCTGTAGGACCAATTAAAGGTTTTCGTCTTAATTATAATTGATTTACAGGAAAGGAAAGGCGCAGTATCTATGACACTTTTTCCGTCGTGTGTTTAGACGATACACCATCGCTCCTGTCGCGTGGCGTTCCTTGGCGCGCTTTCAAATGTGGCATTGCGGATGGCAGGGCAGAGGGTCCCTCAGTAGGGTCCTGGTACTTCCTTGATGGGGCTGGGACAGGTATGTCACCGCCGCTTGCAGCGGGGGCCAGCCTTCCACAGAATTTTTATCTGTTGTAGGCCGTCATTGCACCTGTCACCGTTTCGGTGGTGGACGACGGCTGTTGTTGCGGCGCGCGTCTTTCTCTCCATCTTTCTTTTCGTTCTTCTCTATTTTCTCTCCTGTCTGCACGAGGCAGCGGAGGCGAAACGAAGAGGCGTCCGTGTGCCGTGCGATGTCAGCGCACGTTAAAGATCCCCAGGTGGTCGAAATTACTCCGTAGCCCTCCACTACGGCTCCTCTTTCTCCCTTTCCACTTTCACTCCCACCTTCCTCCCTTCCCTTACGGCGCGGTTGAGGTATCCACAGAAAACAAGTGAGACACCGCGCCTTTTCCATTCTATAAATCAATCAGTTTTTATAAATCAATCAGGCAGTGGAGGCGGCTCAGCTACAGAGCTAGTAGCAGGCCCGTGCATTTTCTTTTCCTTCTTCCTACAGCCACAACAACATCCTGCCCCGGCCAATCAGAACGCCCAAAAAGTGGGACACACTTTGTCCACGACAGCATGAGTCATTGAAAGCTATCGCCTTAAAAAAGTGCCCACGATTACGTTACTTCCTAATGCGAAAGTTGAGCGCAGCTCATCAGCTGTTTCACTTTTTTAATGAATGAGTCAAAGATTTCGAGCAAGACACGTATGTACAATTACAGACAACGTTTTTTTTTTAATTTTTCACATATATTCCTTCAAGAAACACTCCACTAACAGTTCCTGGCTGTCACGAAAAAAAACTTTGTGGTCGAAGAAATGAAGAGCGCAATTGAGTTATCGGGGAGGTCGCGGGAAGCAGCGCGTGGGTCCATAGGAACGTTGCACGACGAACAGATAGCAGCGACTGACTGATACCGCCGACGCCGCTATGAACTGAAGCGAGTGAGAAAGGGATGCACGCACCGTGATCCGCTGATAGCGAGCTGGCGTTTCGGCAACCGGAGAGCACGCTCGCCGCCACTCAGGAAGAGGAGGGGACCCCTTCATCCTCATTCCGCATTGCGGCGACGGTTTCAACGCAGTCACGTTGTCTTGACCCCTTAGCGGCATCAGCGGCATCAGTCCGTCGCTGCTAGCGCTGCCTCCGGCGAACCCCCGCTTCTTTTTTTCCTCGTGTTCTCCGGCTGTTGCGCGCGTTCCTGCCCCCATCGTTGGCCGCTGAGTGTCCCCCCCCCCCCCCCCACTCTTCCTGCGAGATTCCGGTTGCCGACGCGTCGGCTCTAACTGGGGGTACACCGTGCTGGGGGATGAAATGAATGCGGAGCGGGTTACGAGGCTGACGCGGCCGACGCCGACGACGACGACGCTGCGAAACCCAGAAACTGGCGCCAAAGAGCTGCGCTTTAAAAAGGCGCAGTATCTGTAACAATTATCCGCAGACACCTTACCCGAGTGTAAATAAATTACGAGAGACTTTTGCGATTAAAGTAGTGAAAGGCAAAAGCGTGAGAAGTCTCATCTTGTCTAGCGTTGCTGCCATCTGCAATCCCACACTTGAACGCGGGCCAAGGAACGCCACGCGACAGCCGCCGCCAAAGCGGGACACATTTTGTCCACGACAGTATGAGCCATTAAAGGCTTTCGCCTCAGTAAAAGGAGGAATGTGGCAGTGAAAAACGAGAGTAAGAGGTGCCGTAGTGGAAGGCTTCGGACCACTTCGCAACAGACGCTTTCACCTCGTCACACTTTACTGGTCCGAAGTGCCCCTATAATTTTATATATTTATCGCAATGCGTTATATTAAAATACTAGTGGCTGCTGAAACCTAAATACAGCGTATAATAATTGGTTCACACGAAAGAAAAAATGTGGTATCGGTCACATTTGCTCTTTGGACACTTTATCCGTGCCGTAAGGAAGAGAAAAAAGTGGGAGTGAAAGCGGAAAGAGAGATAGGGGTTCCGTAGTTGAGGGCTCAGGAGAATATTGTTGCTGTGACTGTAGGAAGAATGAACAGAAATTGCACGGGCGTGCTACTGTCTCTGTAGCTGAGCCACCTCCGCTGCCTCCTGCGGGCAGCTCCTGAGTAATTTTGATCACCTGGGAATCATAAGCGATGTCAGTGCACGTTATATGAAACACATTTTGCGCTAAAATCATTCCGATTCGAGTTGTTTCTGTGTGACACCATAAGTGCGTGATTTCGGCATCGTTTCAACTCGCCTTCACCGTTGTGCGGTCGTCTTTCATCAGCCATGGGCCAAAGTGCCCAACATACTTGTATCAAGGACGCGGGATCGAATCCCAGCCTTGGCGGCAGCTTTTCAGTGCAGGCGAAAAGCAAGGCGCCCGTGTGCTGTGCGATGTCAGTGTACGTTAAAGAACCCCAGGTAGTCGAAATTTCTGGAGTCCTCCACTACGGCGTCTCTCATAGCCTGAGTTGCTTTGGGACATTAAGCCCCACAAACCAAACGAAAATTGTAACTAGGCGGCGGAGGGCAATTTAGCAGCCTTCTGTGTATGGTTGCTTTGCAGCTTTGACTGACGTTTGAGCTACTGGCAAACTTAAGCGTAGCAGCTGCTGTCTTCCATGTGTTGTCGACTTCTGCTGCAGATTTATCAGCACGTGCTTGAGTAGCGTGCGAAATCAAGACCTAGAAAACGGAACAAAGCATGAGTATATGGCTTTACCCAGCACCTGACGGATCCCTCAGAGATAAAATGAGCCTATAATCAAGAATCTTGCGATGTAATGTAACATAATGTGATGCAGCGGTAAGCCCCATGGCTTATTAGTTTTGATATACAATGGACGCAAGCGCCACACTCAGCCCGCTCCATGCCTGTTAGAGCAGTAGGTATGCCCACTGCAGCAAGAGTTGCTTACACAGTTTAGAACCCGACTTCCGGCGGATTCGTTTCAATGAAGGGGAAACGGAGCGGCGTCCGTGTGCTGTTAGATGTCCGTGCACGTTGAAGAACCCCAGGTGGACGACATCTAGAGTCATTCACTACGGTCTCATAGCCCGAGTCACTTTGGGGTGTTAAACCCTACAAACCAACCAACAAGTGTTGCACATTTCTCTGCGCCTCATTGCCAACCATTCGCCATCATGCTCACGTGTGCTGCACACGAAAGTGCAGACATACGGCATTTCGAATAATAATAATAATTATTATAAATATAATAGTTTGTTCACAAGAAAGGACAGGTGTTATGCCTGTCACACTTGTTCTGTGGACAGCTGACTTACGATATAAAGGAAGGAAGGTGGGAGTGAAACAAAGGAATTTGTAGCGAAAGCTACATTGATCACGAATGTAGTGAACTAGAGCCACGAACGAGGAGTTACGTGTGGCGGGAGGCAGAGAGATATTCCATTGCAACCGCCGCAGCTGGCGGGTGCAGTGTGCTCGCTGCGCTATCTGGCGATCAAAAAGCAGCCAGGAGAAGATGTCCCATCTTAATGCAACCGCACGTCTTAATGCAATGCACGTTTTCAACAACCGCTTACTACCGGGAATGTTCACAGCTGCACGCTACTAGCCACAGTGGTCACAGGTACTGGTCCGCAACTGAACTCGAGTTAATGGCCATCGACGAGGCCCTTCAACACTGCACCAAAGGAACAGATCATTTCATTCACTTCTACAACGACAGTCAAGAGGCTATAAAAACCCTTAAAGCCCGTTCCTACAAGACCTCAGTACAACACCGCATCAAACAGCACTGCTACTACCTGCGAGAGACCTCACAAGTCTCTGTACGAATTCACGCACAAGGAACTGGGTACAGAACGGCCCACGAGGCCGCTGGTGCACAGCTGGAGGAAGACCGCCGGCATAGCCTTGATCTGGGCCGTCATACTCGGACCACCCTTACTCTTCTCCCGTCTCCACGTCTCCATCATACCGGACTCTGCTATTACACATCTTAAACATGAGCGGAGGGGTTTGTTGTAGGACCTTGTCCCCGATATTACTCCTCCGATCCCTTCCCGCATCTCTCGTCCTGCCCAAGTTCCAACTCACAAGGCACGAGCCGGTGCAGCGTACACATCGGACATCCTGAGTCAATGGCACCGAACCAAGATCAGCTGCCTCAACTGCCCTGCTGACTCCGTTGACATGCACAGCTGGCCTCCGCGCACGCTACACATCTGCTAACCACATTTAGAGTTACGAAGATTGGACAGCCCCTCATACCAACGCCCAGCGCAAGCTCAGTGCCCTGCTAGACTTCATGTCGGAGTCTGGCGCCCTCAACCTCACCTAACCTACCCCCTCCCCTTCTAGGCCTCAGGTCATCCTCATGAATAAAGGTGTATGAATGACTGAAATAATGAATGACTGCAACAACATAGCTAGACAGTTGGCTAGACACAGTGAGTAGCGGATCTTGTTTCTCCTTGTCTAGAATGCGAATGATATCATTGATGATAATAGGCTTGTCAGCGGTGCATTTCGGGCTAGCATGTACTCAGCACTAGAAAGGATTGGATTGGACTAGATTATATCGGACTGGGTTGGTTTGGACTCGATTGGACTGGTTTGAACTTGACAGGATTGGTTGGGCAGTATTTCAGTGGAATGAACTATATCTGATTGGAATGAATTTGATAAAACTGGACTGGTTTTGAATATAATAGATTAGACTGAATTGGATTGGATTACACTGGATTCGATGGAATTATTTTGGATTGGAGAATAATATGCAGCCAAGCGCCAGGCACACATGTTTTCGCTAAGTATAGTGTCCTGACTGGACGCAAACTCAGATCCAGAAATTGATGAACCGAGAGATACACCCACACCAATCAGGAAGCGGCTCACTATACAGTTTCTTCCCAAAAAACATGCATCCTATACACCACGAGGGTAGGAGGATGGCCAGGAACCTGGCTCTTCATAAGACTCATAAGCACCAACCGGGTGTTATCTATTTTGATGCGGCTGAGTATGCAGTTTCAAAAAGAGCATTTGCAGTGGCAGGGGTTACGGGAACACATGCCACAGCCTTCCCGGCCTCCCTCAGTGTACGCATATCCGCAATGGCTGAAGAAGCAGCCATCGCTTTAGCCATTACAAATTAAGAGGCAGATATCATCAGCGACTCCAGGACTGCCATATACAATTTCGCCCCGGGTAGAATTGCACAGTCTACTCTAAATATTCTTAATAAGATTCCCTTCCCAGATAGGGACACTGAATTCATTTGGGCACCGGCACATTCTGGCAACCCTGGAAACGAGGCGGCTCATCAGGCAGCCCGAGATTTTTAAGGCCGGGTGGTGACCACCTATACTCTGGGGACAGCCAAGCGTAACCTTTCACGACTTAACTCACCACTTCCACTTTGAACGAAGGAAGTTTCTGTCCCCGCACAAGCGGCTTAGCAAAGAACACGAAATTACCTGTACGAAACTCCAAACTCCTTTCCAAACCCGGTCCCCAGCCAATTTTCTACTGGCTGCCCACATGAGAGAGCTAAACTCAACCATGTACTCTGGGGATGCGAGGAGGACCCCCCCCCCCCCCCAGAATTAGGAGAAATCCTGCATCCAGATAACTGGGAGACCCTGCTGCGCAGCTCGGACCCGTACATTCAAGACAGGATCCTCAAGCGCGCCTATGAGGTCGCTAACAGGCTTGACCTGCAGGCCATCTAGTAGGGCAATGTAACCTATCCGGTTTAATAAAGGTTTCTTCTCTCTCCCTCTCTTTCTCTCTCGCTACGTATATCCTGGCCTGGCAGAGAAAAATCGCGGCCAATTTTTCAACAAAACAACGCGAGAGAGGCGCGAGATGGAGCAACCCACACAGCGATGTGGACCACTCGCATGTTTGAAGCCACAAAAAAGGAGGCAGCAACATAAAAAGCAAGAAAAAGCGCCCACAAACACGTCATGGCGTTCGGCCAATGTGTGGGTCGAACGCCGAACGAAAGCGTTGGAGAGGAGATGGGCGGTTATCCAGATCTTCAAAGAGGCCTGCTTCATGAAGGTCAAATGGAAGCCTGCATATCTTCAAAAAGTAGCAGGGAGTGGCAGAAAGTCACGTGACGGGTGAGGTCAGGAAGCCGTGGGCGCCAAGGTGACAGAAGGTGGCGCAGGACGGAGATGTGCGGAAGAGACCTACCGAGCTGCAGGTGTACCGGGATGCATAGTGGCAATACCTAAGGCCAGCCTCTTATCACAAGACAGCTTTTATCTGCAGCAGTGTCTAGGAACACATAATCAGAACTGTCATGCACAATGAAAAATTTAGCAGAATCCACAGCTGAAAAGTCTGATTTGCGCATAGTTTGCATTAATACTGATAGTAGTTTAGAGTATTTTAAAGCAATGACTTTTTAACGCAAATTAAGCTTAATCGAGTCCGTGGTAAATAGGCACCTCAAAGACCTCTCGCTCAATGCAAATAGGATGAACTGTGCAAGTCGCTACGGATGCTGCTAGCACTTGGAGCGTGCAAGGAATTGCACGCCCGCGCGTGAAACATGACAATGAATTCTCACTGCAGCCCTCTCTGAGGTGCAAGTGTATACTACAGTCAAAGTAACAAAAGCGCTACACACAAAACCCTTTCAGTTGCGTGTAAGCGCTCTGTCCCCTCGCGTTCTTGTGTGTACCGCTCTTGTTACTTCGACATAAATATACACCAACATTGCTTAGTTGTCTACCTTGATGTATACTAACGAAATGACAATAACATGAAAGCTGGCATATTGTATCAGAATGCTAAACCAGCAACTTATACCGAGACAAAAAACAACTCGGAAATCTTATTCGGCACGATTTTGATGCCAAATAGGCGTTCAGAGACGCTAATTCCTGAAATAAAATTCGTGATATTTTTAATCTTTTCCACTCTAGCGTGTTGTCAAGTGGGCCGCAGTGTCAAATGATTTTCATTCAAGAAAACACTTACAAGTAGAATAAGCGATTAATACTATTTCTGCATCCTGTAGAACTGACTGGACATGTTTTGGGTTGCGGCCTCACAGGCTACACGATTCCTCGGCTTTCGTCTGTGCTACTGATTTCGTCGGTTGCGAAGCTTGACACGTGCGGCTGTTTAACCTCGTCGGTGAACACAGTCGACTCATAGTTCTCTACCGCGTCCTTCGTGGCGTTGTCTAGGTCCTGGGGGACGCCCATGGGCGCACTTGTTCCTATAGAGCGCCATCTAGGGTTGATTTCTTCCTGGCATTTGTCGTCTTCGGTAAGTGGACCTTCGCGATGTAGTACGGGCCGATCGCTACCGGTGTTAATAATCTGTAGTGCAGCAGCGATGAAAAGTAAAATCGCCAGGCTCCCAAGTAGTGCGATAAGCCCGTAGTGAGACAGCGCCACATGCCAACTGAAGTCATCCTGCCACAGAGGCAATAAGCTCAGGTTTTGTCCCCAGTTGGCGTGGCATCCAAGGCGCCCGACGCAGTTTTGCTTGCCAGTGGCTATGACGTCATTACTTCATTTCACGCCAAGACGACCCTTGCGACTATCCTTGTCGCTACCCGCTCTGTCTTGATCTCCGCTGTCTTTGGCCTGTCCAACCTCACCACTTGTTATTGACGCGAGGGCAGGTTTCACGTTCTTCGAAAGCCACGATGACAACTTGGCCTTGAGGTTTTCTCCAGGATCACTGCATTTTTCGGATTTCTCGGTAGTGAGAGACCAGTTGGAGGTCTCCGAAAGTGATGACGACGTGCTGCCTACGCTATCTTCGCTAGTTTCCGTGGACTCAGCGGTCGAAGCAACGCTGTTGCCTTCCAATTGCGATGGCACCTCTGTGATCTCGAAGTGTTCCGACTCCTCACGAAATCTAATCCTCGTAGCCTCCACGCTCTTCGGCTTGAAAAGTTCGGTGGGAAGCTTCAGGATTCCAGGCAGGTAGGGCTGCTGCGATTGAGAACCCGAGTTATTCCTTGTGAGCTCCGTGACTGCAAGCACATCTTCTTCTTCAATTGCTTGTTTTAAATTGGCTCGCGCCTGAGGAACATTTCACAAGTGGAAATAACACCTTTCCTGGCAACGTGCATTGCGAGTTCTCTCCGTTTTTCGGTTCGTGGGCAGCCGTTTGAATTGGAAGAGTGAAATATGAATAAGAAACCTTCTTGCCATAATACAACGAAGGTATGAGCAGGCTTGAAACTCGTATTATTTGTTGCGTTTGGCTTATCCGTCCGAATGTATTCAGCGCAATATTTATAAAAACTTGGTAATGGGATTGGCAATCAGATCCTTCAGCACGAATCTCGGCAACCACTGAGAGACAGCTTGTGCGTCATATATGGGGTTTACATGTATCCGACAAAGCAGGGTCGAGTAGGCTTTGAAACTCGGCTGTCGGGTTCATGTGTACGCTAGGGTGTCGTCGAGCTAAATGACTGTCGAGTCGGGTTGCGCCACTCCGACTGCAGGAGGTAGGTTGGCTCGACCCTACCCGATGGGCGAGGAACATGTCTACGCTGACACGTCGGGGAAAGCGCCTCCTCTCTTGCCTTCTTGCTTGTCGAGCAGCAGGAGGGGACGGGACCGTGAGCTGTTCATCAGAGCACGCCTCCTGTCCCGACTGCGCCTTTTTCGCTTGCTCCGGACAAGGTGTAGCAGCGGTCTCGGCTCGACATAACCGAGTTCGTGTAAACCCAGACAGGTAAGGCTGGCTCAGCCCGACAACTTCCTTCCCCTACTCGGCCGGCCCGTTTGCGTAGGGCTCATTATAGAAGGCTGCAGTTAGCTCCCATTTCAAAAAAAGGAAAAAATCCTGTGCTCCATCACATATCAGTGTAGTGACAGAGGAGTTTTGCATCTATTGCAATTCCTCCGACATTTAGAGCCTTGCCTACTCTACTCCTCAAATGCTCAAACCTCGCGGTCAATAATGGATGGTGTAATTTCGACCTTGAACACTGACGCTCTGCAAACATCACCATATTCATTTTTTTTCGCCTTGGCACATTCGTTTTCAACTCGCGCTGTTGTGCAAATATCGTCATTTTCATTTTCTACTGGGCAGAAAGCACCTTCGACTTCATCGTCGTGCGCCTGCACGATAGCAGTATGTTACCGACGCAGTCGATCACGCCTCGTGTAAAACTGCAGCACACTCTCTCGCTGCACACTAGGCATCGTCGTCCTGTGCAATGAAAATCGTTGCCTTCATGAAGTTTCATTTGTGCCACTCCTTCATTTAAGCAAAGGTAGATATACGCCGTACGATTACGTGATCGCGCTAAAGACAGGGTCTGCATCTCAGTTAGGCTCCCGAAACCATTTCAAACAACGCGAAATCAGACCAGCCGGTTGCCGGGAAGTTTACCAAGCACGGAAGCGAGCCGGGATCGAAGCGGCAGGACGACTGTGGCTGCAATATAAGCTGCAAATTGCTAGAGCACAATCTCCTCCGCCATAATGGGTCATCTGGTGAAACATAACTTCTTTTTCTCCAATCAGCACGGCTTCCTACATGGTCGGTCTTGCGAAACACAACTGTTTGAATTGGTTACTGACCTTCATGCGGTTCACGCTCACTCTAAAATAGACGCCGTATTTATAGATTTCGCCAAATCATTCGACAAAGTCCGACACATACGTTTAATAAAGAAGCTTGAACATTTAACATAAATTGTAAGGTTATTTGTTGGATAAGGAGTTTTTTGGCTTATCGCTATCGATCAGTCTTAGTTAACAGCCATTCTTACTCCCACTCCCCCGTTAAATCTGGAGTGCCGCAAGGGTCTGTACTCGGACCTATCTAGTTCTTAATTTATATAAATGATATCAGTAATAACCTAAATTCCACGGTGAGATTATTTGCTGATGATTGCGTAATATACAGACAGATAACTGATCTTACAGACTGTACTCATTTACAATCAGACATTGATAAGATAAACAATTGGTGCACACAATGGCAAATGGAAATTAACACCTCAAAAACAAAGCTTGTCAGATTTACCACGACATCTAGCTCCGAACCATATGATTACACTTTGAACAACGTGCGTATTGAATCGGTACCCATCATAAAGTATTTATGCGTACATTTAGCATCAGACCTTTCATGGAACTGTCACTTAGATACGGTAATCAATAGATACGGCTTCCAAAACACTCGGCTTCCTCAGACGCAACCTGCGTTTAGCTAATCCAGACACAAAGCTATTAGCATACAGTACATTAGTGTGCTCTAAATCGGAATTCGCCTGTTTAATTTGGAACCCTCATCAAGCACGCCTAGTAACAAAATTGGAATCTCTGCAAAATAAAGCCGCCCGTTTCATATCTAAAAACTATTCACGATCAGCATGTGTAATTGAAATAAAAACAGCCCTCAACTTACCTCTTCTTGAAAGACGGATAATGTTTTCCGTACTGTCCTTTTTCTACAAATTATATTATAGTCATTCTTCTTTTGCGTTGTATCATATCACGCCGTCCCATCACATATTCCCACGCATTGATCACCAACGAAAAATGCAACCCACCTTTGTTCAAACCAATCTTTTCTTTCACTCGCCTTTCCTCCTCGCCATCCGTCAATGGAATCTGCTCCCTGCCATCATTGCATCATCCAGTGATTGATTGCGAAACGTTTGTAACCGGACTAAAAATTCACCTCGAGTTGTAACCTTCACCTTTGCATTTCTTTTTATGTTCGTGTTAAAGAGATGCTCTCCGAAAAACTTGAATGTTTGGTGCCATCGGTATTTTTATTCTGTGTGTTGAAGCACTAGCTTGTCAACATTATGTGCCTGGTTATCGACTTATGTAACTATCGCTAGTGCCCTTTTTAAAAACTGTATACTTATCGCAATTTTGGATGCATTGTTTGTACTCTTGTTCCAACCTTTGCCCCCCCCCCCCCCCTATGTAATGCCCGCTCGGGCCTTTAGGGTACTTGAATAAATAAATTAATTGTGAAGTGGAAGGAGTACACGAGGAACATTCTAGGCAGTGGCATCGTGATCGCTGCGTGTGTAGGACCTGACGGTGTTCGCTGTCGCTGTGCTCACCGCTGATCAGCCCAGTCCTGCTGATCGAGTCCTGCTGATCTGATCAAAAAACCCCCGTCTTACATTTGAGGGAGATGCTGGGTAAGATCTATCCTCTCGACCTGGAACTCCGCAGCCGCACATTACCACCTCCTGCGATGCCTGAGGACGTTAACCACCATGCCGTACAAGTTGGGACGGCCATTATCTGTCCCGGCTCCCTCCGCCAGCGAGAACCTGCCATCTTCAGCGGCACTGGCGACCATGACGTCGAGGACTGCCTCACATCCTATGAGCGAGTGAGTGCTTATAACAAATGTGACGCGAAAACGAAGTTAAGCAACGTGATATTCTATCCCGGCGTAGCAAATCTATGGTTTCGCAACCATTAAGCGGGCATTTCATCATGGTCGGTGCTCAAGGCTAGCCTCGCTGAAGTTTTCGGCCGTCCGGCTGTGAGGAAACTCCGCGCTGAACAGCGCTTGCGTGCGCGGTGTCAGCAGGTTGGTGAGAATTTCACAAGTTCTATCGAGGACGTCGTCGACTTGTGCAAGCGTGTGAACGCACAGATCTCAGAGGCCGACAAGATTAGGTACATTCTGCAAGGCATTGATGACTACGCCTTCCAGATGCTGACTGCTCGAGATATCCGCACCGTCGCAGAAGTGGTCACACTGTGTCAAGTTATGATGAACTGCGCAAACAAAGGGTCATATCTCGCGCGAACACCATGCACTCTGAGTCGCTTGCTGGCCTGACAGATGCAGCTGAACACTGCGCTGCTGCCACAAATCAAGAGCTTCATTCGGAAAGAAGTTGCTCGACAGCCCTTTCTTATGTCCTGCCATGAACAGCGTTCCTCACACCTAGCTCCCAGTTTGCGCCAGATTATTCAGGAACGAGTAGCTGAATCTATTCCTCCAGCCCCTCAACCCATGCCTGTCGAAGCCCCGTTGACATATGCGGCAGTTGCTGCCCGACCACCACCTACATATGCTCCGCCGCAACCTGCCTACGTTCAGCCGCCTCCTGGTCCTGCTCGAGAACCTGCTCGAGAACCTGCGCAGCACCGCGCAATCCCTGGCGTGCGACAGATAACTGGCCAATTTGTTACACTTGCGGGCTGGCTGGACATATTTCTCGTTATTGCCGAAACCGTCTCCCAGTGTCGGCACCACGTACTCATAGTTCTGGGTACTGGTCTTCGACGCCTCAGTATTCTGCGCCTACTGAGCCTCCAGCCAACCGTCATTTCTACCCAGACCGCTCAGCCATGTCCGACCGCCGTTCACCGTCGCCGCGACGCCGCTCTGTCTCTCCGATGCGACGTCGACAGAACGCTTCATGTGAGGAAAACTAGAGGCCGCAATACCTGAGGCGAGAACTGCAACCCCGTTGAACTTTCAAAGTCCTCATTTGTCGCGGGCCAATCTTATTGAAATTTTCGTCGAGGGCGTTGCTGTCATGGCTCTAATTGACACTGGTGCTGCGATTTCGGTTATGGACGCAAAACTATGTAGCTCTTTAAAGAAAGTGAAGACGCCAATTGCGGGACTTTCGCTGCGAACGGCCAGCGCTCTGCATATCAAGCCTTTAGCAGCGTGCACCGCTCGAGTAGTTATCCAGAATTGCCTTTATACAATTGAGTTCGTCGTGCTGCTAAGTTGTTCACAAACTGTAGTTTTAGGTTGGGATTTCCTGTCGCGTCACGCTGCTATTATCGATTGAGCTCGAGCTGAAGTGGGGTTCTCGAATTTGCCCGATACCTTACCAGACGCTGATCCATGAAATTCCTGTGCTAAAGCCCTCGTCGCCGAAAAAAATTGACCTTCCTCCCTGCTCTTCTGTGCTTGTTCGTGTCGCTTGTGCCTCTGTTAGCGATGAAAGCGTTCTCTTCACGCCAGCCAATACTTTCCTGCACCGCAAGTGTGTTTCATTGCCCTACGCTTTGTTCGCTATTTCCGCTGGCCTTTCCATGTTATGGGTTTCTAACCCATTTAACTCCCCTACTGCTCTGCGCCATGGTGAATGCCTCGGCAGTATCCAGCCAATCGCATCTCTTCTGATCTCCGAGGAACCTGACGACGCGTCGCACTCTGCCGTGACTGCGCTGAGCCCCCCTTCACCTGCGCCCGCTCCTCCCTCTACAGACTTGTTCCTCCGCTCCATCGACGCCGATCTTCCTCCAGCGCAGCGCACTCAACTTTTGAACCTACTACATCAATTTCGCTCCTCCTTCGACTCTCATCAAAGTAGTTTGGGTCAAACTTCTACTTTCACTCATTGCATTGACACCGGCACCCACGCACCACTGCGACAGCGCCCCTATCGTGTGTCTGCAACCGGACGCCAGGCTATTGAACAGCAAGTCGACCTAATGATTCAGAATGGCGTGATTCAGCCCTGAAGCAGCCCTTGGGCGTCACCTGTTGTCCTCGTCAAAAAGAAAGATGGTTATCTCCGCTTCTGTGTCAATTATCACCACCTTAATAAGATTACGCGAATAGAAGTCTACCCTCTCCCACGCATCGACGACGCTCTCGATTGTTTGCAAGGCGCCGAGCTCTTTTCTTCCCTAGATTTACGTTCCGGCTACTGGCAAGTTCCCCTGAAAGCGGCTCATCGCCCCAAAACTGCCTTTGTAACTCCCGACAGCTTGTACGAATTTACAGTTATGCCGTTTGGACTTTGTAATGCTCCGGCAACATTTGAGCGGATTATGGACACCATTTTGCGTGGCCTAATGTGGAAGACGTGCCTCTGCTACCTCGACGACATTGTCGTCTTTTCTCCTGACTTTGACACACACCTCTACCGTCTGAAGCACGTTTTGACCTACCTATCTGATGCCGGACTGCAGCTGAATTTGAAAAAATGTTGTTTTGCCGCCCGCCAGCTCACCATTCTTGGTTACGTTGTCTCCAAAGAAGGTGAATCTCCAGATCCTGCCAAACTTCGTGGCTTAGCAGCCTTTCCCAAACCGAGTTCCAATAAAGATCTACGCAGCTTCCTCGGGCTGTGCTCTTACCTTCGCCGCTTTATTAGAAATTTTGCTTCAATTGCTGCTCCCTTGACAGACCTTCTGTCCGGCAGTTCCGACCTTTCGTCGAGGTCGCCAACGTGCTACGATGCCTTCAATACTTTACGCCGGACCCTCGCGGCACCGCCTCTCCTACGTCACTTCGATCCCACAGCGCCTACTGATGTCCACACGGACGCCAGTGGTATTGGTCTCGGCACTGTGCTCGCTCAGCGCAAAGCAGGTTGTACTGAATACGTGGTCGCCTATGCTAGCCGTACACTCACGAAGGCTGAATCCAATTACTGTCACTGAAAAAGAGTGCTTAGCGATTATTTGGGCTCTTACTAAATTCCGCCCTTACCTCTATGACCGCCCTTTTGACGTAGTGACGTACCACCATGCGCTTTGCTGGCTTTCCTCACTGAAAGACCCGTCCGGTAGACTGGCAAGATGGGCTCTTCGCCTTCAGGAATATGATGTCCGCGTTGTTTACCGCTCCGGCCGCAAGCATCACGACGCCGATGCATTTTCCCGCTGCCCCCTTACAGCTGAGGTCGCGAGCCCTTCCTCTTCCGACATTTCCCCGCCATCGCTTCACATCAATGACATGCCGCCAGCGCTGCGGCAAAATCCTTGGATAAATTCTCTCCTAGATTTTATCTCCAATCCTACAGCTGCTTCTCCATCGCGTGCTCTCCGCCGCCATGCTTCCCACTTCGCATTCGTGATAACCTCCTCTACCGCCACAAATACTGCGCAGATGGCCGCAAGTGGTTGCTAGTTATTCCCCGGCAGCTACGTTCGCAAATCTGTGACTATTCCCACTCTGACCCACAATCCGGTCACGCGGGTGTCTTCAAGACATACACTCGTCCCCGGCTGCGTTACTACTGGCGGGGCATGTACACCTTTGTACTCAAGTACGTTCACTCATGCCTCACCTATCAACGTCGCAAGCCATCTCCTCAACGTTCCGCTGGAGAGTTGCTGCCCTTACCAAACCCACCACGCCCTTTTGACCGCGTCGGCATTGATTTGTACGGGCCGCTTCCCTACACTGCAGCCGGCAACAACTGGGCTATTGTAGCCGTTGATCATCTGACGAGGTATGCACAAACCACAGCCCTTCCATCTGCCACAGCGTCAGAAGTATCTTCCTTCATTTTGCAGCGATTTGTTCTTCGCCACGGCGCACCTCGAGAGCTGCTCAGCGACAGAGGACGCGTTTTCTTGAGTGACGTGAAAGCCTTGCTCACCAAGTGCAACATTATTCATAGAACAACCTCTGCCTATCATCCCCAGACTAATGGCCTCACTGAGTGTTTCAATCGTACCCAAGGCGACATGCTCTCTATGTACGTCTCCTCCAACCACTCAAATTGGGACCTCGTCCTTCCGTATGTCACTTACGCTTAAAATACCGCAACGCAGTCTACTACTGGCTTCTCTACTTTTTTTCTCCTCTCCGGCCGTCACCCCTCTGCTACAATCGACACCATACTCCCGTGTCAGCCAGACATATTAGAGTATACTCCTGCGTCTCAAGCAGCCCAGCATGCGTGCGGAAGACTGTCGACAAATTGCCCGCGCATTCACGGCTAACACCGAGTACCGCCATAAATCCAACCATGACAACCAATACTCGACACCGGACTGCTGGTCTGGCGCACTTGTTTGGCTCTGGATACCCTCAAATGCTCCTGGACTGTCTTCAAAATTTCTTGCTACATACCATGGCCTATACCGAGTTCTGGAGCGCACCTCTCCGGTTAATTATGGGGTGGAACCTCTTACGCCATCTCATGATCTGCGCCGGTGCGGACGCGAGATTGTTCACGTCCAGCGCCTTAAACCCTATTACGACCCTGCCGTCTTGCTCACGCCGTAAGTCGCAAGGATGTCTCCTCTTCGTCCCGCGGGTAATTGTGAAAAGAAAGAAGTACATGAGGAACATTCTAGACAGTGACATCGTGAACGCTGCGCGTGTTGGACCTGACGGTGTTCGCTGTCGCTGTGTTTGCCGCTGATCTGCCCAGTCCTGCTGATCGAGTCCTGCTGATCGAGTCCTGCTGATCTGCTCAATATAAATAAATAAAGCTGACACTGGTGAAACCTAGTGCGAGCATAGCCGATGTTCTGCAATCTATATGGTGCCGCATAAAGTTACCATCGGTGGCATAGTCGAGCTCTTGAATAAACCAACTGAAGGGGCAGCTAAAGCGAATAACGAATAGATGAAAAATGATGAAAGCGCCGACTTCCGACGCCAACATGAAAGCCGGCCACTATGGCAAGCGGGATTTAATGGCGATATCAGGGTGGTATAAACAACTGAAACCAAAGCTATTCTGGGAACGGGAATGGTAGTACCGATTTCACTTTGAACTGAATAGGTTTTTCAGTGAATACAGTTCTAATATAAAGGTAGAAGTCTTCACTAGGTCCTGCGTTATCTTCCGCCTCAAATCTGTTTGCCAATGAAGATTTTGTGATAATAGGCGCTATGATGTTCTACTTGCAAAAGGAACTTAAGGGAAATTTTCCACATGGTTCCACATAAACAAGAACGCTAGCGAAGGAAACAAGTTCCAAATTGTAATTCGACGAAGAATATATAAGGCAACACAAAACGAGAGGGAATGAAGAGAAACAATCAAATACATTACTAGGAGAATACAACAACTGGCACATTCCTTTGGCAGAACAGGAGACGGATCATCGATCAGTCAGCAGCAGAGCAGCAGCGCTCCATGCTCTCTGAAAACAGGCGCGAGGGCGAAAGTTCGTCACGTGACCAGATCGTTCATCTTCACGGTACCGAGATCAAACGCGCTTGACATTCCCTGTCACAACCTGACAACGCCCACGCTTCGCCGGCGCCATTTCGCCTTAACTAAACGGTAAAGGCTGAACTTTCGATGCCTAGTCGCTGGTGCCTTTCTTCTCTGCCTTTTCTTATTCGTTCCGAGATAAGTTTTAACTGCTTGAAGATATTATATGCAGTGTGTTATGCATTTCATCGATATTTTAGAGCGCCAGGATTAAAATTCCCACTTCCAGGTATCGCTCATGTGTGGCTGCCGAAGGCCTTTCTTGAAACAAAGCAAAGCACTTTATGTCCATCAGTGCGCTTCAATCATACTAGCTTCATCGCTATCAAAGCAGCTTAGCTTTACGCTGGATTACACTACTACGTCGTCACCACAGCCGATCATCCTTCTTGTTCAGCAAGCCTCTCCGCCCTCTTTTTTTATGTCACCCTATACATTAGCTTCCGCTCAAAATCAATCCAGAACACACTGATATAGCATTGCCCTCCTAATTAGGTTCTGATAAGCAGCACCAAGTTTGCATTTCTCGCTAGCCCACCAACTAATTTCCCTCATTTTTATCTGAAGCCACCCCAACATTCAATATTGGTTGCTTTAGTTTGGTTTGTGGGGTTTAATGTCCCAAAGCAGCTCAGGCTATGAGAGACGCTATAGTGGAGGACTCCGGAAATTTCGACCACCTGGGGTTCTTTAACGTGCACTGACATCGCACACCATAGTCTCAATCAATAACAACTCACTATCTATATCGTGCTGGCGCACATAACTCGTATTTAGCCTGGAAAAGCTCATGTCCATAAAACTTTTCTAATTATTAAAAGTGTCATTTTTTATGTTCAGCTTTATCCTATAATTTAATTTTAGTTGTTTGCAATTATTATGTTCTTCCTCCTCTTCAAGATTTTCATAAGCGTCATCGCCTTTGTAGTAGTTGTTGATTTGATATTAGACTGAACTTTGTTACCACAACTTTGAACTTTAGGGGATTCGAATAAAAGTGAAGAAATCACACGCGTACAAAAACTGTTTACGGTAACAAAAACGCTGGATATACTCAGCAAAGTTTACACACGTCTTTCTCCGACGAGGGGTGCGTTCCGCACTGTCCCGTCCGCGCTTCTCCAACTCTCTCTTCCTCGGTCAGTCGTTCAGAGCAGGACTCGCACCCCGCACGTGCGCACAGCCTCCTCGTCGGCGGCCCAGGCCCCTCCTTCTCCTCAGCGGGGTGCCACGCCGACCCTTGTTTCTAATCGCACGTTCTCCGGTCGTTCCGGGAAAGTGGACCATGCCGTCTTCGGTTTGTAACTTGAAACCTAGGAACGCGCCGACATTTGCTGGCTGTTCTTTCGGGAGCAAGAGCTCGACATTTCTTCTCTGCTTTGTGCTCAGATTTATGGCCCTTTTTCGTTTCTGAAGTCGAGCTAGGGATTGTCGATTCTTTTTCTTTATATATTCTCTACATCCCCCCCCCCCCCCAAAAAAAAAAAAATGAGTGCAACTCATTTCATACCTGTTTCCAAGGGATAGAGGAGCTGCACATTTCGCCTTATGATGGCCCCGAATGGCATCTTAACTGTTTTCATGCCTCTCGTGAAGCAGTCCGCTGGGTAACTGTTTCCCGCGCAATGCCGCCATCTCTCCGTGTTGGTTGCACTTTGTATCTTTGTCACTGTTTTTCACGAATGGTTTCCAGTTTTTCGCTGTGCTTCTAATCCAGTGGAGCGTAATCATCGAGTCAGTCCAAAAGAATACATTCACTTGGCGATCAATTGCGCCTTGTAAGTAGGTGGTCATGCGTGATCCAATTACAGCTGCCATCAGCTCCAACCGAGACAGCGACAAGGCTTCCAGAAGTTCCACGCGTGATTTGGCCAGGTTTAGGTTGACGCTCACCGTTTCGTTGTCTTCTCCGATGCGGAAATAGGCACAGCACCCATAGGCCGTGGGACTTGCGTCGCAAAAATATGTGGTCGTTCTGTACGATGCAACGTGGGAAGGAGTTGTATCAGATTGGCGAGGTCTAAACACTAACTTTTCCATTCCGCTTCCAAGTCGCTCGGTAATTGGTCATCCCACTCAATATCTCTATCCCATAGCCTTTGAAAAAGTATCTTTGCCCGCACCACGAACGGTGCGACGAGGCCCAAGGGGTCGAATATTCTTGCCGACGCCTGCAGCACCGCGCGCTTCGACGTAGCTCCGCTAGTTAATGAGCTGATCACACTGGCCAGGGATATTGCCATCTTGTCGTCAGCTGCGTTCCATTTCATTCTCAGGATCTTCTGTTCACCGTTCGAAGGTGTAGTTTCGTCGTCCCCAAGCGCCGCGCGGACTGCATTGGAATTCGAGGACCATTTCCTTAAGCGCATGCCGGCGTCGCTCATTATGTCGGTGGCTTTAGTGGCTATTCTCAACGCCTCGTTTACTGTAACCGCCCCCGTCACCAGATTGTCCACGTAAAAGGAGTCCTTCATGAGGCTCACCGTTTTCGAGACTTCCTTTGTCGTGCATTCAAGGTGGTGGAGGAGGGTAGCGGTCAGCAACTACGGGCTGGCTGTCGTATCGAACGGTACCCGAGTCATTCTCCATTCTTCAATATCTGGCAATGCTGACGAGTCAAGCGGCGGGCTACTGTACCAGCAGAAGCGCAGGGCGTCTCTATCCTCAGGCCGCACGCTTATCTGCAGAAATGCTTTCTCGATGTCTGCTACGAGAGCGACCTTGTGTAGGCGGAACCGCAAGAGAATCTGCACCAAATCACTGACGAGGTTAGGCCCCTTTTCAAAGTGGTCGTTGAGTGACCGTTTCCCCGGAGTGTGTGATGATGCGTCGAACACGACACGCAGCTTCGTCGTAGTTGCCTCACTACGTACGACTGGCTGATGGGGCATGTAATAAACTTTCCGAGACACTACTTCTTCGGTCAGCCGCTCCGCACTCCCTGCCTCGAAATAACTCCTGATGGCGTCGTTGTATTGCTCAGCGAGTTCTGTATTGCGGCTTAGTCGCTTTGTCAGATTGTCGAGTCGCCGAATTGCCATATTTTTGTTGTCGTTGAGTTCGTTGGATGCGTCTTTCCATGGCAAGGCAACTTCATAGCCCTGACCTTTCTTTTCCAACTTTACCTTGCTCAGTGCTCTTTCGTCGTGTGTCTCTGGGGAATCTTTTATGTCGATGGCGTCTAGTTCCCAGAAATTCTGCAGCGTAGTGTGGACCTGGTCTGCAGTTTCCAAGCCTATTCTTAGTATGCAAACATTGTTTGCGATTGCGAGGCTTGAAGACACACTGCACGGTCCCTGAATCGTCCAACCAAACTTTGTATTCACCGCTGCCAATCCTTCATTTTCGTTGCATTTTTGCACCTCTCCCGTTTGAAATTTCCAAAGGTGGTCGGCTCCAATTAGTAATCCAATACCTGGCACTGAAAACATGCCCGGATGGATCAGTCTGTCTGCGAGCAGTGCTCCTCGAACTTCCATCTTTTGCACAAAACTGTGATCTGCGGGTACCTGCCTGACGTCCCTGCATATGAAGGGCACCTCAATAGCCTCTATTGCTATTTCATGATCTCCGTATTGGCTCCAAATGCGAAGTTCTACCAGCCGGCAGCTTTGGACTTTCGCGGCCGCAGCCCCAAAGGTGTTTAGGTGGAAGTCGGCCTTTCCTAAAACCCTAAAATCAAATGTTTTTGATACATCTGCTCGAATGAATGTTTTTTGACTTCCACCGTCCATTACGCCCCGGATGTAACCGTATTTGGTGCTCCCCAAAGCAAAGGCACGGAAAGTCTGCAGTGCCGTCTCTTGCGTTTCTTCTGTTTTGGCTTCTGCATGCACATGAGTGGCGGTGATCTCTGTTGGTATGTCAGTTTTGATCGCTGCCCAATTGGGGTTACACATTGAGGTAGCGTGCCTTTTCTCGCAATTCCCGCATTTTATCTTTCGCCTGCAGTCTTTTGGTCGGTGTCCCCAACTTGTGCATCGAAAGCACCTTTTCGCCCTGCATGGCAAGTTTTTCGGTTTTTTCTTCGTTCGTCAGTGCAGCCTTGCAGACCTCTGTGTCGTGCCTGTTCGAATCGCAAAATGCGCATTTCTCTGTTTTGCCTGCTTGTGCATAAAGAACAGCGGCACTCGGAGTCGGCTGCCTGGCGCGTTTGCCGAGGTTTTTCTTATAAGAAGACTTCTCAAAGGCGGGACCTTGCCTACATCGCTCTCGACACTCTGTTTCTACCAGCACAAAATGTAGTACCTCCTCTAGCCTTCTCTCTGATCTGTCTGCTGCCTGCGTCGAGGCGCAGGACTGCTGCGCTGGTGACGCGGGACTACTATCGGGCGGCAACAATACATCTGTCTTGGTCGCTCGGCTTGCCAGGCGGTGAAACTCCACCACCATATCTCGCGGCAGCGCCGTCAGGATAATGTCGCAAAGCATTGCGCAGTAAGCATGCTTGGTCACTCCGAGAGCCGTTAACCCGCAAATGTGGGCTTGAACATGATCGTAGAGCCGGCGCAGTCCTCTGACATCTCCTGATGACGACACGGGTGGTAGCGTCCTTAATTCGGTCAGGTGTTCTTGTTCGATTAGCCCCTTGTCGCTGAAACGGCGCTGCAGTATCTGTACCGCATCGTCATAGCAGGCCTCAGTTGCCTGCAATCCTTTTACTGCCGATGGGGCAGGCCCGATGAGGAGGCTCTTTAGGTAATGAAATTTCTCCGCTTTGGACAGGGCCAGATTATCATGCACCGCTTCGCGGAAACATTCCCAAAAAGACTGCCAGTTGGCAAGCTCACCATTGAAAGACTGGAGCTGCAGCTTCGGAAGCCTGATTGCAGTGAGTCTGGGCGTCGGCATCGACGCTTGCGTCGATTCGGCGTTCTATTCGGACGCAGTCTGTTGTGAAGCTGCGATCCGAGCCCTCAGTTGGCCGATGAGGTTTATGGCCCGATCGTCGTATTCGACGCTTTCTGTAAACTCGGTCTCGAATGCTTCCTCCGGTAGATAGTTCTCCAACTTGTCGTTGATCTTCCGCAGCTTATCATTGCTGACTTCGAGTCTGTGAAGCAGAGCTGTCAACTGTTGGACTTTGGCTGTCGCCAGTGCTGTTGTGGCCTCGTTGATGATAATCGTGTTCTGCCCTCGTCGACTTCGCCTCTTCGCTTTGAGCTTTTCCATTTTGGTCCGTCGTGGTCTTTTCGGATTTCGCCACTATCTTCCCATCCCGGGTTTCGGCACCATGTAGTAGTTGTTGATTTGATATTAGACTAAACTTTGTTACTACAACTTTGAACTTTAGGGGATTCGAATAAAAGTGAAGTAATCACACGCGGACAAAAACTGTTTTGGGAAAGTGGACCATGCCGTCTTCGGTTTGTAACTTGAAACCTAGGAACGCGCTGACATTTGCTGCCTGTTCTTTCGGGAGCAAGAGCTCGGCATTTCTTCTCTGCTTTGTGCTCACATTTATGGCCTTTTTTCGTTTCTGAAGTCGAGCTAGGGATTGTCGATTCTTTTTCTTTATATATTCTCTACGGCCTTCTCTCATATTGTCATGAGCTGTTTATATAGGTCTCGCAATTATTTTTTACAACACTGAGCCAAGGCGTCTCCTTAATTTTGTTTTTCTCTTTGCTCCTCTTTCGCTGTCATTTTCGGATACGTTAGTTGAAAACAGGTAATCAGTGAGAATACTTCTTTGCAGGCTTTCTCCTCATATTCATCCGCGCAAAGAACGGGATGTTTTTTTCTTGTGGTTTGTAGCAGTATGACTACCTCTCAGACATCAAGTTCTTATCCTGCATGTGTCTGCCATATTTGGCAACGCATTTTATTCTTGAAGGGGGCCCTCTCCAGGCAGCCGATGTTCGGTCTAAGCAGCCGGCCGCAGCTTTTCGGTGGAGGCGAAAAGCAAGGCGTCCGTGTGCTGTGCGATGTCAGCGCACGTTAAAGAACCCCAGGTGGTCGAAATTTCCGGAGTCCTCCACTACGGCGTCTCTCATAGCCTGAGTTGCTTTGGGACGTTAAACCCCACCAACCAACCAACCAACATTTTGTCGGCTAATTTGCATGAATACGTTTCCAGCATAATGCCGCTGCTTTTTTGTCTTTGTGTTTGTTGCACCTAGCAGAAATATCTAGCTTATGTATATTTGTCACTTCTCCTCCTTTTATTTCGCGCGTTTTTGCCAGTAAAGAAATGGCAGAAATTACGTATAGCTACATTTATTGCAAGGAACATAATTTGAAATGCTACAGCCTTACTAGCCCCGTTACTCGAAAACCTATCAGTCGGCTTTGGCAACTCAGGATGGTGCACCTAAACCGATAACCTAACGTTTTATAGACAGACATTGGCTGTTTAGAAAAAGTTCCATTAGGCATCGCATATGACATTGACTGACCGAATGACTGTTGTCTAGCCACCGAATTGGTAAGGTAAGCTACCGCATGCCTAAACGATTCAACTGTAGCAGGGAGCCAATTTGTATCTCTCTTCGTATGCTATGTGCTCGCAGGCACTACCAGCGACTTCAATGCTGCGCAACTATATATTTTATTTCATATCAGAACTGTCATTTAAGCGTTCTTCGGACAGCGTAATTTAGAGACTATCTTGTCATTTTGCTTCCTTTTTGTCATGAATATAGAATTCAAGTGAGAAGCAGTTTGCAAAGTACATCGAACAGACTACACATGCACGTACAAATGCTTGACATCGATCGAAGATTTCGGCTAGAAAACAGACAATTACTGTTTTATTAAACGCGTTTCTCTGAAATAAGTATAACAAATATTTCTGTGCGGCAAAAAATGTTTCTTAAAATGCCTGATTTTAACACACATTTTTACAGCGCGTGGCTCGAGTCAGGAGTTTGCTATTCGCTGCCTTCTATCGCCAGCGTGCTCGTCACAAAACACAGTCTGCCATCTGGCTCTTTCGTCCAAATGCGAAGGTTATCGATGGACAAGCTGGTCAAACTGCTACAGACCTGTTAGCAAGGAAGCGCAATATCAACGACATGGTCCGAATATGCCTCATTCAGGAACAGCGCAATGCAGCAAGTGGCACAATAAACACAGCAGACGTGGAATAATGAGGCCAACACCTCTCTTGATCAGATATTCATCGAGCTCATGCAGATACAAGATAGCATCGCCAGCGCTAAACACCTATGGCGAACCCATACCGAGGTTTAGCGTTAGGCAAGGGCTGGTTGCAAACGCATCAGCGAGTGTTCCAGCACAGGAACGTCTGGCCGTCGCAGATATGGCGACCGCTTCTCGATGAGGTATTCTCTTTATCAACAACCCACCAGATGATGTTTCTGTTGTTCCAAAGAGCTCATTGAGTATGCGCGCTATGAGATCACGATACAACACACCCTTCGTCACGTGGCTGGAGGGCAAGGTCCAAAAAGTGCGGAATTCGATCCGTGTTGCAATAACTTCGACCCTGGCTTCAAAATATATTCAAAACATTCTCATCAAGATTTTGTAAGCAGTGAATCTCGGTGAGAGAACTCAGGTTGAAGCACAATCACTAAGCATAACCTACAGCACTCAAGCGTAAGTGCGTCATAAGGAGAACAGTGAAGGATAACACTGTATAAACGGTTAATCGAAGAAGTGCAAAACTAAAGCCCAAATTCATAATAGTGGAAATACATTTACACAATTTGCAATTTATGGTACTTCTCTGCGTGTAAATATAAAAGGAATTTTCGTTCACGTCCAATATGTGAGTTTGTATGGTAGGTGTATATGGTAGGCTGTATTAAAGCATGTGTACCTCTGGGGTGCTGTATTAGAAGCACCTAAGTGCCTAAGATTTCGAATTGCAGCTTTATAAGCTGCTATTCAATGCGGAATCGTCATTATGGCGCGTGTGTGAGAAAATGTATACACCAATTCCTTCTTTAGCTGTGCTAATCCTTGTCACCTTTATGACATGGATACGAAGGCCGCAAAAGTGCAAAAGTGCAGAACTTTCAACCAGGTAGGGTTTATTAACGTGATCTGACATCATACAAGGCTGGCTTGCTTTTCACACAACACAGAAAAGTACCACCGCGATTGCGATTCAATCCCGCTTTCTTGCGCACAGAATTCGAGCACTCTAATCACTGAACCACCGCAGCGGGGCAGGTATGTTTAGGCATGTTTTAGGCTGCTTTCTGTTCTGCTGCACTTTGATACATTCCCGTCTGGGGAGATTATCATATCGGCGCTCATTAACAACTGAATTACTGCGGACGTAGCGTAGTTCTAAGCACTGCCTACTCTAAAAACTTTCGAACAAGATTTTGAACCCATTCCTCCTTTCTGCATTTCGCCTTAGGTATCCAGATTAGATGGTTTCAGATTATTTCTTGGCCCCTGTTCAGCTGTATCCGGAACTTAAACCATCGACTCATCATTGTACTTCTCTCGTTTAACCTGAACTAAGGCCTGTATTTCCAGCTTCTACTCTCTTATTTTTCCAATATTTGGTCAATTGACCCCTGAAATTACTCGGCCAGCTTTGCTTGCTACAATTAGGTTGAATCAACCTGTCGTCTTGGCCCCCCTAACTTCGTAGCTGCCGATTTCCATACCAGCGGTTTGCGAACTTTTCTTAATTTATTTTTAAATGGAAGGGTAGTTATTGCTGATTATAATATGGAGTTCCTCTGTTGTTTCCTCAATGCTTGCTGTAATTACCTCTAATTCCTCTTCGTTTACCTTGAGTTACCCTTTTGACGTTCTGCATTTCGCTTTTGGTCGAGACCCCATCTTGAGTCTAGTAGCTTTATAAAAACATCTCAGACTGTTGTCCTCCTCTTCTATCCATTTTTATAGCGCACACTGAGATATACCCTACGATACAAGGCAAGCCCCTACTACCGTATTGCTGTTCTAAACTTTTGTCGTGATTTCCCCGTCATATTAACTTGCTCTGTTTACAATAACATGTAAAAAGGATATTTTCCTTGTTTTTTTATTAGCAGCTTGTAATACTGTAGATAATTTTTGGGGGGATGAAAATATGGTGGACGTTAAGTCCTACGTTAAGGCGTTGAAGCGATAGAAATGACGGTTTTGTTTTTTCGAATGCGGCAATCCTCCGTGAATATATTTTTCAGACACACAAACAAAAAGCACATGGTCGAATTTAACCAATTGAAGCTAACATGTGTCATGGCATAAGCAGTCACGCATCTGAATTGAGACGCAAGAAAAGTAGGGGCTATTTTTTATCTTTTCGCCTAACTGTTTTTGAGCGGAACTATTTACTTTAGATTTTTACATACCACACCGTGTAGCGCATGTGGCCTCCTTATAATGGCAATTCGTCTCCAATTATGACCGAGGGCGGGAGATTCTCGAAACATCACGATTTTCAGTGCTTTCCAAATAAGGTGGCATGTTTGCCCATACGGCACTATTGCCATAGAGGTTTTGTGCGCACAACTGCAGACACCGAAATGGTGTACAGGTACAGAACAGAGCATAACTGAATACTGGGGGAATTTATTTTTAAACGCGAGTCCTTAATAAAGCACTCAGTTGATAGTCACCGCTTGCTTTGTCTGAGCTTGTTTCTTTTCCGGTCTTCGTTTTCAGCGCTGTGCAAAAATGCACAAAACAGAATTGATGCAAGGAGTTATGCAGCGCTCAAGCTGTGTACGCATGCGTAAAGTTTGCGTGTTTAGATTAGTTCCGACACTCAACCGGGCGATCTGAAAAGTTTGACGAATACTCAGTAGCTCTGTTGTGAAGCAAGCTCTCGTCTTTTGCCACTACAAAGATAAACATATTTCGCTTTGAAGCGTTAGAAGCCCACTGCTGTATACTGTAGCTCGCGACAAAGATCATTGCTTGGAATAAGAACTAGGTCCTTTTATGGCTTTAACAACACAATGGCCACGTTAGGGAAAGGTGGCCACAGTAGGGGCTGATGTTAGAGGCGCCAGCATTCGTTAGATGCGCAGCGGGGCCTGCGCAGCGGCAGGCTTGTTTTTGCTTTGCAGATCTGCGCAAGTATCTTGAAGCTCCGAGCACCTTCCCTGTGGAGGATCACTCTATTTGTCATAGAAGAAACACGATGCATATCGTATTACTCTTTAGGCAAAATTTTATTTACTCTATTTTTTGACGCAGCCCTTCATCGCAGATAACAATGGCAGAAGCTGCCATTCTGAACTGTGCGCATAGGCTTCCGAAGCTTAATGAAAGCCGTAGAGGATTTGGCGACAACCCATTTGGGCCCATAACAACGGGGAGACGGCAAGCTTTTCCGATATACAGACGCCTTCTAAAACAATATTGCAACAAGATGTACCATTTGTTTTGAATATCATAGTAGCTTTCAGGCCATATCTATTAAGACAAATGAAGTTTTGTGCACCACGCCTCGGCTTGAGTGCAGACACCGAGAGTGCACTGCTGAAGTCTATTCACATGCAAAGAAAATTTTTCCAAGGGCATGAAGAGTGTGCTTTCGTGTTTCATGTTTCTACCCGCCTGGTTGCAATATAATAGAAAATGTTGATGTACGTTTTAGCTGTATTTGTTTATGGTCTTCCTAAGCCATTTTGTGCAGCGGAAGCCTTTTCCAGGCACTGCCGAACAAGCAGTGTTGAAAAAAGCGTGCATGTCGTGAAAATTCATCTTGCGTAGCAAGAGCCAATAACGTACTTTGAAATCCAGGTTGGTGATTTGAAGTCCAGGGTTTATCCTGGATGACCGAGAGGTAACGTAAGCGCCGAGTGAGCTTGTCTGGAAACAATCGATTCGTAAACCAATTTATATACACAGCGGGGATCAAGCCAGCATTTCATAAGCGTAGTCTCGACCTACCCGCAAATGCCACAAATTCGGAATATGGTTAGAGGTGTCATCTCATTAAATCCTTCATCTTTTGTGGTACGTTACACGACGGCTAATGTCCCTATGTTCCAATGAATATAGCAAAATACATTTGCCCTTACGATGCCTTCTCTATTTCCTCGTAGACCGCAAAAGCGGAAGAATCAATAGTCACAACAAAAGAATGCCACAGTAAATTGCATTTATTGCATGAAGTTACAGCATTAAGAAGGAATCACAAAAATCAGGCACAATACCACTACAATACTACCAATACCACTACAATACTACTTAAAACAAAATTCTGCAAATTACCCTCCGGCCTAGCAATCTTTTCAGAGGGCTCTACTCGCCAGTGCCTACAAGTGCAACTCACAGCAAAAAGGTCTCAGCCTCCGTGTCAAACGAGCAGTCTGCTGCGAGGAGGTACAGACAAGGCGAAAAATTCTGCATCTTCACAGCACTACCACTCAAGCACCGAAAGTGCACACGTGTGAACTGTAGTGCATCTGTGCCGCATCAGTATTGAAAGATGTTTTCTCAGTCAGCTAAACTGGCACATTCAAGCCAAACGCATTTCCAGTTAATGAATATATCATACTCTGCCCATAGGCATGCAATGCTGCATCAATCACGCATTCCGATAATCATGCATAGGATAAAGCATTGTGTTCTTCTCAAGTATTCCGAACTCCACTCAAATGCAATAATTGCTTTTGCATTAAAACGGGAAAGAAAGTTTTGGGCATAAAACTGAATGTGAAACATTAGGACAGTTGGGAAACGCTCTGTTTGAGCAATTTGAGGGAACTTTTGAATTTTTTAAAAAAATAGCCAGTGGTTCACCTTCGGCTTCAATATAAAGGCAAAAGCTTTTCTTGGCTAATGAGTTTTGGGGACAGAAATTGTCGACCAAATATGTATCCACGCGAACTTGAGTCATCAGTTGTACGTATAAACAAAAACTGATTAGCAACAGTTGATAAATTACATAATATGTGATGATACTAAGGATAACACTGGTGGATGGATGGATGGAATATAGGAACGTCCCCTTTGAAACGGGGGGGGGGGGGGGGGGGGCTGTAGCTATCATGCTCGTTTTTCTCCCTATATCTTAATTATTGTTTTAGATTGGTTAACTATACCACCATTCTATTTACTGAATTTTTGTTTCTACATTACTAACATTATGTCACTTTTCTGCTTTTAAGCCACCAATCTTCCGTCGTTTTTTGCTAGCTTCCACCGCCGGTTTATTCACCCGGCCACTGGTATCTCTAAACCCCAGAGCTTCAGGAAGAGTGACTGCGCCTGCATCGACTTCCGGATGGATACCATTATGTTTGAGTATAATAGTGTCAATTGTTTCACTGGAGTTACCATATACAGCACATGCGTCATCTTCATTGTTAAATTTCTTTTGTAGCTGCGTGTTCTAAGGCACCCTCATCTAACTTCAAAAAGTAGGGCACTGCCTCTTGAGTTATCAAAGAAAGTTTCCTTCCTGATCTGCCTTTTCCACTTTCGGTATAAATCCACACTCCGTTTCTTTTCCATCGAATTTATCCAATAATTACCTTCCGTGTTTTTCACTTGTTGCTTAACGCTCTTTATTTATTCGTCCTTGTGACCAGCATACTTACAGGTTAGTTTCCTAGTTCTTTACTTCCATTGTGAGTCAACGCTTTTTAGGTATAGGTATTTAAATACTTTAGATTCCCATTTGTTACTGTCCAATTTCTTCAGGCGTTCCTCATATAATATTTTACTCTGAGCTTCCCGTACTTCGAAAGATGACCAGCCCATATCTCCCTGTACCACCTCATTTGTGGTTTTGCCGTGGGCACCTAGTGCTAATCGTCCGACGGCTCTCTGATTTGTTTGTAATGTCGACTGTACCTCTGATTTTAGGCACAATACCGCGTTTCCGAAAGGACGCCCGGGCACCATAATTCCTTTACAAATACTCCTCAAAACCTCATACCTGTTGTAGCCCCACAATGCCCTATGCTTCATTATCCCGGCATTTATTCGCCTTTTGGCCTTAGGTGATTGCCGAAGTGTGGCCTTGTTCCCCGAAGCATCCGCCCCGTGTTCGGGATGTACCAGGCTCGATCCCCAGTGCCAACGGGTACCCATCGGCTTTCCAATGGGTACAAGCTGCTCCCCGGCCTGGTGCTCAGCTCTTTGGGGTGAAATGTTTGGAAAAGTGGTCATAGGTCTCAAATAGTTGCTCAGATGTGACAGTGATCAGTTCCGCCATCGAACAACAATATGTCCACCTGGTGCGGCAAAAGCCCTTTATATGGCCCTTTTTTTTTTTTTTCAGTTCTACAGCCATGCTGGAAACCTGACATGTTCTGGACTGCGGGGATTTTCTTTTTTTTTTTTCTTTGTGGTCTCGTTTCTTTCTCGGCAGCCCGCCGAATTTTTTTTTTCTGCTTTTTTCTGTCATCCGGCCCAATGATAGTGCAAAGTAGGTCCGCCCCAAGCGGAGAGTCAATCAGGGAAGCAAACGTGCCATGAAATCAAAACTGAAATGGAAAGAATAAATTGCGAAAATCAAATTACAAATATACTAGGCCAAAGAGGAGACTAAGAGAAATGGGACCGATATGTATGTTCCGGAACAATAAAAATCGTCAACTGCCACAACAACTGGGGCGGCAGTTTTTCCTTCTAACGTTCGACTAATACATTCCACATATTAAATACCTATCAGCCATCCGCGTCATCTCATTCACTTTTTGTCATTTGATCGACGCTCTCGAATCCCGACGTCGCACTCTCCTATTTCTGTAGGCGCAACTGTCGCTACTACGGTGTGAGACTATACTCGCAGGTGCACTGTGCGTTTCAGTAAAAACTACGTGCTGAAATCGCTATCCAATGCTTCACTAATATTATTCACCGAAGAAACGTTTACTTCCCCAGCAGTACGAGCAAGGTGTGCGTTTCTACTTTTTGAGCGTCAGAAAAATACTGCGATGTGTTCAGTGAATCCAGTTTGGTCAATTACTCAGTTAAAATACCCCTGAAATGCTATGTACGGTAACGTTCTAACACATGAAATTAACGAAGGTGGTTCTTTTTAGTATTCGAGAAAAATTAGAAAGTTTTAAAAGACGCACAGAGTTTACAAATAATGTAAATGCTGCTGAGGACCGCTCGCGGCCGATTGGTGCGATAAATCCCGGTGCACATGGCGCAAAAACCTCGCTTGCGACGTCACATTCGCTTATTGGGCGCTTCGAAGTGTCGTGGGCGAAGCGTGATGGGGCACTGTCGCGACTTGTTTACTTTTTTCTTGCGTGCAGGCGTGGGTTGAATTTGAAGGAGAGTGGGAGCAGCATTTTTGGTCGCCTATATCTTTAGTGCTAATCAAAATTGCTGAAACATTTTTGCGTTTCAGTGATGCCTTAAAGGATACCTATTCGTGCGCGTTTTGTGCCATTCGCTAATACGATTTTTTTTCCCCTTTAAGAGGACAGTTTCATGGCCAGTATTCAACTCAACAAGCCGAAGAGGGTTATCAAGAGGGTTATAGGCTAGCCCTATGTCTAAACTGTCTTCAGAAGGAGGCAGGAAAGTGCAGACTCGAAACGGCATTCAGCACAGTTGTTACCCCAGCCATGATTTTCGTTGCCACTTATGCTGTCACATTCAGTGTATACAGTGTGCTTCCTTTCCGTCGCATGTCACAGAGTAGCTAAAGATCATCGAAATGATCATGTGTACACCAACGATTTTGCACAAACCATTCAGCTTTAGGACTTCAATGTTCGGCTATGATCTTGGTACGCGGATTTAAGCTTGGCCTGCACGGTCACCTTGAAGACGCCTGGCTCGTCTGGCGATATAAAAAACTGGTCGAGAATTTCCCAAACACAAGCCAAGAGTTCTCGATTATCTAGGGCTATCTCTAGCTCTTCCAAAGTGTCAATAAAATTGGGTGGCACGGTGACGCTTAGACGTGAGATGAGTTTTCCACGCAAAAAGACTGACAAAGGCAACACGCCCAGAAGCCAAACAAGCAAGAAAGGCTGGCGACAAGACCACGTGCGGTGAAGGGATACCCTATGCCCACGACTGCCAAGAGGCACAGAAGTCGAGAGAAACGATGCTATCAGAAATAGGTCTGAATCAGCGCCGAAACAGATCTCGCCAAATTCGTATATGTCAGCACAGGCGAGGACAAGCCAAAATGCTATCATGACCAACGAAACGAGCAGAAAGATACGGACTGAATGCGTCAAGACACCAAAACACGAAACGTGGTTGCTGTAAGACTCTTTTGACGTGAAGAACGTTTCCTGTGAATAATGCAGTACCGGTGAAAGGCGAAAGTGAGTAAATACATGAGAATCAGCGTGCAGGAGCATCATCATCACGTCAGCATTGCCACCGTAAACGTCCAAGAGTGCTTTATTAGGGTCCCAAACCGTCCTATATATAACGGTCACGTTTTGTGCGAGCAGTGCCTCGCGTATCACAATGTAGATTCTGAGTCCACAACAACTGATTTTTGGCCAAGATACTCGGATCATCTGACATGCGAATGTAATTATTTTCCCCTCAGGAGGCAATGTAATGCGCTTTCTTCCATTGAAGTTTCTGACAGAGCATGTCCGTGAAATGACAGATATATTCACTGTGCTTGAAGGGGTTTTCGATTCTCCAGACTTGAACTGTCGAGGATCGCAGAGTGAAAGCTTGTTACCCAGCGCTGATATATCTGAGGCTTTCAGAAAATGCTGTTTGCTGGGAAATACAATCCATTCAGTGAAACACACCAGGTACGAACTTCTTAAATGTGTACGCATGCATGAAGCCTTACGCGCGTCAGTGCCCACGACTACAAGCACTGTTGGAATGTTGAGGACCCTGTTCTTTTCGATAGCCCCAACGAATGCTGCGCCGCAGCAAGAAACCCGTGTCGCTTTGTGGGCAACCTCCCTCATTATTAAATCGTCAAAAAGTTCCGTATGGCTTACACACGTGACGACAGTCATAGAATCCTTTAAGAAAAACAGAGGCACGGCTGACGACGGATTGTGAAATCGACGCTCTATCGAGCTCACCACTCACGCCGTTCGCCTTCGGAGCTTGTGACCTTATTAGCACAAACGTAACCACTAACAAAGAGATCACAGAACATATATGGGCCATTAGGTCTTCAGTGGTTAGAGCTGAGTTTGAGAATGATAGCTTTGCTTAAGGAGTGCTCCCATTTCGGTAAATAGTTAGCAATATTCCGATCAGGCTTCTGTAAAATAGCCGCCTCGTATCGTTTTACTTAAAGGGCCATAAGCAAAACAAAACTGATCTTATGATTTCCTGATGGAGAGGAAAAGGAGTGCCGGGTGATTATGCCAGAGTGGGCTACTCTAGCCGAGAGCTGTAATAAAGGGCCAGCACATGAATGTTTAAAAGGCAAGAAAGAAATTAAGGCCAGTATTGTGTACACATTGCCAACGACCAACGTATGCCTGTTTGCTTTGGCACATCAACATTCAAATAATGGCTCGATTAACTAAGTTGGAAGGTGTGGCCTGTGTTAATGTCCTGATGTCTTAACACGAGGTTTGTATTAATATCACGATGCCTTCTGTGGGCAAATGCGAGTAGTCTGAAGGCTGATAGGCCACTTGCACAGTATTCTGAAAAGAGTGATGGCCTAGAGATAACATTTTTTGAATAATCATTTCAGAGCAGAATGTGATAACAGCAGACCTTCTATACAAAAACAAAGCACTTCTAGATAGTCCAAGTTGACCAGTTGAGCCCGTGAGTTGCAATAAAATACTTTCGACGAAATGCAGGGCAGTCTAGGTGTCCGAGCACATTGCTCTGAGTACATTCCATTTATTTTTAGTTTCGTCGTAGCGCCGTTTATCTGAGTAATATTTTTTTTCTTTTGATCAGTAAAAGCTTGGCTTCAACAAAACGAGGCATTGAATGGGGAGTTGTTTTTCTGGCTTACTAAGGACAAAGTGAGATCTGATAATATTGTTTCCCAAACAATGATATTTGAGGTATGATTGGCGTTCTTCGGAAAGCGATGGTAAACTCGCCCTTAAAAAGGCTTCACCCCATTTTCTGGAATGACTTACTCATTTAAGGCTGTCGAGTAGAACAATTAGCCCCCCAAAAAGGTACAATACTTTCTTCTGCTGATACCAGTTCTAACAGAAAGACATGAACATGTAGAAAATTTATTGTATAAAAGCTTGAAGGACACAGATCTTAAGCCGTACAGGGTGAAAGAAAAGAGTGGAATAAATATAAACCGTTATATGTCATGCGCAAATCAAGACGTGCTCGTTTCATCTTTAAAGATGACATTCAAATCTAGTAGTGTCTGTAGGCCAGATAAATGAAATGCAACGAAATTACACCTGATAAACATATTCATAATGGTGCTGCAGATTAGTCTCAGAGGAAGATGCAAAAAACTAGGTATACCTCTCATAATATGAGAGCAACAGGCTTGTCGCACACGAACTCTGTTTTTGCGATATTGAGGTTTTGTGAATGTTTAAAGCACAGCCATAGGAATCCTATCATTAGCACTACTCGAGACGGCACAGAATCGATATCCTGTCTAACGTGCATACACATGTATTCACCAACCCGGCTCCTCTGCTACTTAAAGCACTACTGTGCGCACTAGCTTTTTCCCAACTGCCCCTGTATTTAGGATACCTTGGAACACTTCGACTTCTTTCTCCCCCCGGATTTATTCAAAGTCTTATCCGTCCCCTCCCCCTCAATGTTTTTTGGCGTGCACGAATGGAGTCTCCTCACTGGTCTTTAGCCGATAAGACACCGACAGCTATGCCACCACCAATATTTTCAGCCAGATAAGCTTCATTCGTGCAAAACATATCGAGCCCCACAACCAATCGATGCTTCAAAAAACACCAAATGGCCGTATTTTGTATTTGTCCATTACTCTCTTCAGAACAATCAGTGGGAAATCTGTGCAACGTGGCCAATAATTTACAGCCGGCGTACAATTATTGTAACATGAGACAATTTGCATACTTTGTCCAACTCAACTCTAAAGCTCTCTATCGTCCTGCCTTTATTGAGGCACTACCGAGGAAGCTCGAAAATGTTAATATCTAAAAGCCCAAAAAAAAAAGCACGCGTGGTATAGAACACGGCATGCGTCGTGGAACTTGTTGCAGCTGGGCACCTGACAGGACACCTCAGTAGCACGAGCACAATGTGCGTTTCGATAGAGTGTTCTGCAACGGCCCTTGTGCACTTGCTGCACCTCGCAATATATTTGCCCGGTTTAACTAGTAAGTGTAACCTCCCTTGCAAGCTCAGTCTATAAATAATTCGTTTCGGTAGAGCCGTGAGGCATCGATGGTTTGGTATTCAATGGACTGTTCTTAGCATTGCTCAAAGGTGTAGCAATCAGGTTTTGTGACCCGCAATCGCACCAAAAACGGTGCAGCTTATTACGCGGTCGTTGAGAGAAATCACAAAATTGCTAACAGATTGGCACGATTATTCATCTTCCTTCACCCTCCTGTGAGATTTCCAGAAATGTAATTTCGGATATGGGCTGCTTGGCCGAACATCGAGCGGCCGTCGTATTTCGATTTAATCGTTTGCAGTTTTGGACGAACAAAGGCATACACCTACGACATCATGTAAGCATCCCGTTGACCTGAACAACTTAAATACATCAATAATACTCTCGCACGAATTCATTAATATTGTTCCTATCGGTGCCAGAGATATCGGCACCTGCGAAAGCGTTATAGATGAATTACCGTGTTTCATTTGGCCGAGGACTCGGCATCGCAGGGGTTATCACACGCTTCCTAAATAGACAAGTTCAGATGCTATCCATCATTC
>JAJIZL010033618.1:0-27331 GCA_023969395.1 Amblyomma maculatum
AACTGCAAACGTTGTGCTAATTCCAAAACCCAGCAAGCCACCGAAATCGGAAAACCTCAGACCTATTTCTCTACACTCATGCATTGGAAGGCTTATGGAACGCGTAATCCAAACAAGGCTAACTAATTTTGTGGAGAAAAGCGACCTGTGGCCGCACGAAATGGTCGGGTTCCGACCGGGCCTGTGCACGCCGGACGTGATATTCCGAATACAACATGACATAATTGACTCGAAATCCAGAGACGTGAAGGCAATTCTAGCACTAGATCTCACAAAAGCATTTGACAACGTAAAACACCAGGCAACAATTCTAGCGGGACTGCAGGAATTATGAGTCGGCGAGAGGACATATAATTACGTAATGGATTTCCTGACAAACAGGACGTTGAAACTAAAATTTCAAGACCAGGAATCCCCCCTGCCCACCTGAGAAGTAAAGGAACGCCGCAAGGCTCGGTGCTCTCCCCCTTCCTCTTTAACATGGTGATGAGAGGCCTTCGATCCCGCCGCTCTTAAAGTCATAAAAGATCTAATGTTCAGCATTTACGCGGATGACGTTAATCTCTGGATGAACAATGGCAGCGACGGCAGCATAGAGGAACGCCTGCAGGCGGCGGCGATCACCATTGTGTCCTACGCGGCCGAAAGGGGTCTTGCGTGCTCTCCGCAAAAATCCGAACTTTTCATATATAACCCAAAATCAATGAGGTGCAAGGGCGACTTTAACTTAGAAATTAAGGTCGGCGGCAAAACCGTACCAAAAGTCCAGCAAATCAGAATCCTCGGACTTTCTATTCAAGAGGACGGGTATAACGACGGAATGAAAAAAAAAAAAAAAAAAAAAAAAACCTCCCTACGCGACGCAAGTAACAGGGATATTTAGGAGGATTGCATTCAAAGGCAGAGGTCTCAAAGAGAGAAGCCTCTTGAGATTGATGCAGGCGTACATAATAAGACGAATATGCTATGCCACACCGTTCCTCAACATCAGGACCAATGTTTCAGATAAGATAGACGCACTGATCAGGCGTTGCGTCAAGGGGGCGCTGGGTCTACCCATCTCCTCCTCTACGGAACACCTGATAGAAATGGGAGTGCATAATAGCTGGACGAAACTTGCTGAAGCGGTGAGAATCGCCCAACATGAGAGATTAAGTAGGTCGAGCACGGGTCGAACCATCCTAGAATGGGTTGGTCGAAAAACAGATAGGGACACAGCCGACGAGGTGGCCCTACCACCACAATGTCGCGAGAATATCATTGTCCGTCCTTTCCCCCGCAACATGCACCCAGAATACCCCAAGGAGAGACGGGAGAAGAGAGCAGAAGCACTGGTTAAAAGAGCAGAAGAATTCAGAGTAAAAGAAGTTGCCTACGTAGACGCTGCAAGCGGCCGATCAGGGGCGGCAGTCGCCGTGGTAGTCGATGATGGCGGAGCACCAGTCGTCTCCGCCACCATCCCAAGCAGAAACATAGACACGGCCAGCGCCTCCTCTATAGGAGGCGCTGACACGGCTGAAGAGACCAGAAGCTGGTTGGTTCGTTGTACAACTTTTAAATCCATCGGAAATGGGCGTCCTTTTCCCCGCCTCCGGAACGCGTGCCGGGGAAGACGGGGAGTCGTGCGCCCGCGGATTAGAGGCTGGCAGTTAGCAGTTGGCTTGTTGCGGCCTCTTCCGCCAGATGGACGGTGCGGATCTGGATTGCAGGGTCCGCGCTTCGCAGCAGGGTATCCCAAGCTACTCTACTTGTAATATTTTGTCCTATCCCTGGAGATTGTGGGCACTCCCAAATTATGTGGTCGAGGGTCCCTCTCGCCCCACAGTATTTGCACAGCTCATTGTCCCTAGGCTCTGATAGCGTGTGAAACGCCCAAACCGGGCACATGAACGTATTAGTTTGTAGCCGCCTCCATGCGACAGCTTCTCTATTATTTAGTCTAACATCTGGCGGGGGTACCAGTCTACGTCCCAATTCATAACGGTTGATGATTTCCCCGTAATTTTGCAGACGCTCGTCGTATGCCCAGTGTTCGGGGGGCTCGACGGCTACCAAGAAGTAGAGAGCTCGGGCTAGCTCGTGAGCCGCCTCGCTACCAGGGACGGCAGCGTGAGCGGGTGTCCAAATTTAACTTAATTTTTATATTCAGCGTTCTTTGGGTGAGGATTTTGTCCGCCTCCGGCGATATCCCCCACTTTCCAAAATTTTGAAAGGCAGTTTTGCTGTTGCTAATTATGAATTTGGCTTCCGTTCCTACGCAAGCTAGCGCTATCGCAACTTCCTCCGCAGTCTCTATGTTGCGGCTTCTTCACCGCCGTTCTATAATTCGTTTACATGAAAGGACAGGCCTAGTATCTGTCACTTGTGCACGAGATCTGTGCGCGAGATGTGTTCTTGTCTATAGACCCTTCTCGCGCACAAGTGACAGATACTAGGCGAGATGTGTTCTTGTCTATAGACCCTAACCCCGCCGGGGTGGTGCAGTGGTAAGACGCCCGACTACTGTGCCGGAGTTCCCGGGTTCGAACCCGACCACGGCGGCTGCGTTTCGATGGAGGCGAAACGAAGAGGCGTCGTGTGCTGTGCGATGTCAGCGCACGTTAAAGATCTCCAGGTGGTCGAAATTACTCCGTAGCCCTCCACTACGGCTCCTCTTTCTCTCTTTCCACTTTCATTCCCACCTTCCTCCCTTCCCTGACGGCGCGGTTCGGGTGTCCACAGAGCAAGTGTGACAGTTACTGCGAGACCCTATTCACCATCAAGTTTAGCTGGCGTCAGTTGTGGCAACCCTGCATTGTGGAGACGCCATAACGTTGGGCGGTTCAAAACTAAAAGCACACAAAAATTGTCTTCGAAGCGTCGGCGCTGGTCTACCGGCGTAATTCCTACTGCGCGCCGTTCATTTGTCGGACACTTTTGACGCCGTTTGCAACGCCGTCCAACCAGACCTCGGATTTCACCGACCCCGTTTCATGATTCGCTGTATCCCTCTCTCTCTCTTTATTTCCCCTTCTCCGATGTCGCGTTGTGCGTGCCATGGTTGCCAGTAAAGCTGCAATGACGTCACGTGAATAAGCTCTATAGCTCCTTCCATCTGCATTCCCACACTTGAACGCGCGCCAAGTTGGTTGGTTGTACAACGTTTAATTCCATCGCAAACGGGGAGTCATGCGCCCGCGGATTAGAGGCTGGCAGGTAGCCCTTGGCTTTTGCGGCTTCTTCCGCCAGATGGACGGTGCGGTGCTGGGTCGCAGGATCCGCGCTTCGCCGCAGGGTATCCCAGGCTTCTCTACTTGCAATATTTTGTCCTATCCCTGGAGATTGTGGGCAGTCCCAAATTATGTGGTCGAGGATCCCTCTCGCCCCACAGTTGCCCCACTAATAGTTGCCACAGGGAGTGTGACTGATACTGCGACTTTCCTTTCCTGTAAACCAATTATAATTGTACGTAACACTGCAACGAACTCCAATAAGGGGTGGTGCAGTGGCTAGACGCCCGTCTACTGTGCCGGAGTAACCGGGTTCTATCCCGACCGCGGCGGCTGCGTTTCGATGGAGGCGAACTGAAGAGGAGGAGGAGGAGGAGGAGGTAAATTTTATTTAAAGAGGCGTCCGTGTGGTGTGCGAAGTCAGCGCACGTTAATGATCCCCAGTTGGTCGAAGTTACTCCGAAGCCCTCCACTACGGCTCCCCTTTCTCTCGTTCCACTTTCACTCCCATCTTCCTCCTTTCCCTTACGTCGCAGTTCAGGTGTTCACAGAAGCTTGTGACAGATTCGAAGCATTTCCTTTCCTGTGAACCAATTATTATTATATTATGATTCCCTGAACCAATTAACAATAACGACAAATCATGGAAGAAGGGTAGGCTGTCGCAATTATCCTTTTGAACGACACCTAAGAGTCCCACTAATTAGTTTTCTCCCTGTGATGGCTTCTTACTTCCCGATGTTCACTTAAGATTCACGCTAACTGGGTTTACTGGCACCAGACACTGGGTTTACTGGCCCTGGCACTCGCAAGACATCAAGGAACTACCTGGAGACGGCTACAAATAAACGCATACCCAAGTCGCTACATATACAGTAAGATTTGGCCTACGCAATGCACTCCAGAATGTGTGTGGTGCGGAGAGATAGCCACCCTCTACGACTCCACATGGGGCTGGGGAAGGGGGGGGGGGGGGGGCTTCTGTCTAGCTCCGACCCGCAAGATCAGCTAGCGCTGGTCGAGCGGACCGAAGAGGCAGCAAGAACCAATGGGATCCTGCACCTAGGAACACCACCTGCAGCTCAAGACCCCAACCCCTGAACCCCTTCCTATTTTGCGGAATAAAGTTTTATACTACTACTATTACTCCCGCGAAAGAAGTCACCGCTGGCTAACAGACTCGCTAGCGAGTTCCCCTAGCGAAGACGAGTGCGTGCCAGTCTCCCAAGCTCGAGCACATGGCGGCACCAGCAAGTAATTAAAATTGCAGTATTGCCCATCTAGGTGGAAAAATGCATCGTCCGAGGACAAGCAGAACCATAAGGGCGTGATTCTTACGTTAACATGGGGCAGAAGCCCTCCCAGGGCGAAAACAAACTCTTAGATGTCTTTCAAGAGGAGAAGGGCGAAAGCGTATACCCTTCTTTTATGACAATATAATAATAATTATGATAATATAATGAAAATTTATTTATCCATTTGTGTAAAGACTGCAGTTATCTTCTGTATACATCTTTCCTTTTGCAGGCGTTTGCGACCTCCACAAAGTCAGATGCTGGAGGGCCTACACGCCGCCCAGTCGCCCCTACAGCACGGTCAGTTGAGGCTGGCCACTTAAGTGCTGAACTTCGTTACAACTTAAGCTTGCGCCTGCGTTCCCTGATGTGGCACCAGCCCGCCGCTTACTCGCTGACGATGATGTTCTGTCAAGTGAAATAAAAGTGCCCTCTGTTATGATGCTCATCTCGAGGTTTTGCATTGGCCTTTCTTCATGGATCCCCTAGTGCAACCGCTCGTGTGCGGAACATTCTCAGTGAAAGTTGCAGCTCAGGATTTCAGCCCGTGCATACCTCTAGCAGAGATCCTTTCACTGCTGCGCGCCGCCGTTCTCCTCACGAAAGGGCATGTTCAATCCCACTCAACTTATCCATGCAGTGAGCATTGCTTATATCGTGGGCGCACGGTGGTGGCGTGGTAATTCCAATAACGCGATTGATATGGTCGAAATTACACCGTAGCTCTCCACTACGGCTCCCCTTTCTCTCTTTCCACCTTCACTCCCACCTTCCTCCCTTCCCCTACGGCGCGGTTCACGTGTCCACAGAAACAAGTGTGACAGATACTACACCTTTCCCTTCCTGTGAACCAACCAACCATGAAAGGGACAGCATGCGTTTGTTTTCGTCATGGAAATTATTTGCTCCGGTGGCTCTTTCTGTTTTGTTTGTAACGTAGTCGATGCGATAGGAATTACACCAGCTAGGACCTGATTTCGTGTGCAATGCGCTGCTCTGAAAATTCAGCACGGCCATTTTTCTCCTTATTCGCAGTACAGAACATAAAGGCTTGTGAACGGCGTAGGATTATGCCCCAGTCATTGTACGACTGTGAAGACATCTCGCAAGACGGGTTAAGCGGGTATTTAGGTAGGAAGGAAGATTAATACGATCTCCCGAGCTAGTTGGCTGCGATCGATATGTATCAGCAGCGCGAACACAATCAGGAAGATACAGATGGGACAGAGGGCCGAACTTTCAACTTTGAATACGTTAAACCCCGAGCTTAAATGCACACCAGGTAAACACTCATCAGGGCAAACATTTTCCGACATAACTGCAGAACCTATACTGCAGGATTGCGTAATCATGAGCGTTGCTGCGATATCCACGATATGTGTCAGCGGGATTCCGCGTGACAGATACTGCGTCTTTCCTTTTCCTGTGAACCATTATAGATTGCCGTGAACATTGATGCGTTCAACAGAACGCTGGTTGTGTTCGACAAGGGTTGTGACAAACTTTTATTCGTAAGAAGGCCATTAGCAGCTTTGCTGGCAGTTTCGGCCTTCCGGTTAGGGCGTCCAGGCCGTGCCCAGTCGCGACTTCCTCCACCCAGGCCACCAGTACTCCCGGTGCGAACTGGTAAGGTGTAAAGAGGCTGGGTGCAAGTGTGCGGAACTGGACTATAGGATAAGAGCATAGTCGGAGCGGAAGCTGTCACATAAGCGACAGGCGCCGTAGGGAACAGGCGAGCAAGACGTGCTTTAGTAAGCAAGGTGCGGACCTGTAGGTAGCACAAATAGTTTTTATTGGTGGTGGTGGAAAATAGGTTTATATGGAGAGGGAAGGTAGGATGAGAGAGGCGGTAGAGCAGGGTAATATTGCAGAACGTGAGGAGCACGTCGTGCGTATTCATTCCCGAAGGAGATGGGCTTGCTCGGTCAGTCAAATCGCTAGCGATGGAATTGGCCGCCTCGTTTACAGTGTGTTCCATGTGGCCGGGCACACAGATTATTTGAATAGGGCGGTAAGGGACGATACCGGTGCGCGAGATATGGATGGGTGTGGGTGCCACAAGTCGAACCTCGTAGTTGTAGATCGCAGCTTTTGAATCACTGAAAATGTATTCCGCTTTGGTTTGTGTAATAGCTAGAGCAAAAGCAGCCTCCTCCGCCTCAACTTAGGTTTAAGAGCAGACATATGCCGCTGAAGTGTGTGGGGGAAAGAATTATCAAACAGCAAGGGCGTGGGTAGCGACGATACTGGGCGGCATCCACATAAGCCACCGCTGGCTGCCGTCCGTACTCAAGCCAGATACAAGGGTGCGCTATGTACCGTGTGCAGCTGCAACGCTCAGGCCTTCGCATTGCTACACTGCAGATTCTCCTGTGCTGTCGGATTTTTTCAGGCTGCAGTTGGTTGATTACCTCTGTGTAAACACTTTCTGCCATTCCCACCCATTTGTGAACGCGTAACTTTTAACCTTCGTTCACGTCCAAGCATTTTAAATTTTCCGCCACAGGAAGTTAGGCCAACGTCACCGGAAGTCGAGCACCACGTGACCTCCTTTGAACGTATACATTACCCCTCCCGGCTATTTCGATTGAATTTGGCTGCCAGCCACCTTGGCTCCCAATTGCACACTTCATTTACTCCAAATATTTACCTCATTAACCCTTGGGTTGCCTCACAATGCGTCTACCGAAAGGCTGCTGGGATTAGGGGTGCACAACACCCTAGAAGAACTACGGGAGGCGCACTTGGTGATGCAGCTCGGTAGGCTTTCAAAAACAAAAGCAGGAAGGGACATATTGGAAAGGATCGGCATTGGAGTTGACGCTCCAAATTCAGATTAGGCGGGAAATGCACAAGGGCTTGTACATAAAACCTTTGCCCAAGAACATGCATCCAATACATCACGAGGACCGCAGGAAGGCAAGAGCCAAAGCTTTACATGTTAAGTACGGGAAGTACAGCGGGGCAGTCTATGTAGATGTCGCCGAGTATAAGGACAAAGACGCATTTGCAATTGCGGTGGTGGACGGGCGGGGACGCTTGATTGCCTCCGGATCAGTCAAAACCAGCTCCCCAGAAACTGCAGAGGAAGCGGCGATAGCACTAGCTATTACTAGTAGTAATGCTGACTTGATCTTCAGCGATTCCAAAACAGCCATCCGAAATTTGGCGAGGGGCAGAATATCTGCCACAGCGGCGCGATTGCTGAATCGGGCCACGGGGCGAGGGACTACGGAGGCGGAAATTGTCTGGGTACCAGCACACTCTGGGAATCCTGGGAACGAGACGGCTCACATGAATGCTCGAGGTTTCGTCAGCCGAGTAGGTGAGCCGGACGTTCCGGGAAAGTCCACGAGAGATGGGCTGGTATCCTTTCATGACATTACTAATCATTTCAAACTCGAGCGGAGGATTTACCCACCCCCGGACAAGCAATTGGTGAAGGCGCAGGAATGCGTCTGGCGACGATTGCAGACTAGATGTTTCTTCAACCCATACGTGTTGAGCAAAATCTACCTGGACATGCAGCCGGAGTGCAAATGGTGTCAGGAATATGCAACCTATGACCACATATTATGGAGCTGTAGCATAGCACCGCCACCGGCGGATATTATGCGTGATCCTTCCCTCGAGCAGTGGGAGGCCGTGTTGTTCAGCTCAGACTCGGTCGTCCAGACCAGGGCCGTGGAGTGGGCCACCCAGGTCGCCGTCAGCCATGGGTTGATGGCCATCTAACACGGAATCATCCATACATGCTCTCTGACGAAAATAAAGTTTTTCCATCCATCCATCCATCTCATTTGCACACCTTTTTTTTACCTGCTATTCGATTGTATAATTCGTTTTCCAACACACCTAATAAATTGGTTCACAGGAAGGAAAAGGCGCAGTATCTGTCACACTTGCTCTGTGGACACCTGAACCGCGCCGTAAGGGAAGGGAAGAAGGTGGGAGTTAAAGTGAAAAGAGAGAAAGGGGAGCCGTAGTAGAGGGCTACGGAGTAATTTCGACCACTTGGGTACAGTGACCTG
The DNA here is from genome assembly GCA_023969395.1 of Amblyomma maculatum. NCBI lineage: Eukaryota > Metazoa > Arthropoda > Arachnida > Ixodida > Ixodidae > Amblyomma > Amblyomma maculatum. The sequence goes on from JAJIZL010033618.1 coordinate 8,536, forward strand.
GGGACTTTTAACGTGCGCTGACATCGCACAGCACATGGACGCCACTTCGTTTCACCTTCATCGAAACGCAGCCGCCGTGGTCGGGTTCGAACCCGGGAACTCCGGCACAGTAGTCGGGCGTCTTACCACTGCACACAGCACAGACAATGTCACGCCCATGCGAAATCCGCCAGCATAGCCTACAAAGCTTACGCATTAGTATTCATCAAAACATAAGTATTACTGCTAAAAACTACACTAGACATAAAATTCCATGATGTACAGCACAGATAACTGCAAAAATATATATAAAAAACCACATTGCATACCAGGGAGCAAGTTTGCAAATGGAGAAAATGTCAGGTGAATTTTGGCTTGCAACAGATGTATTGCGCAAAAACGAGTATAGTTGCTAAAAGCAGTTGCGGTTTGTTTTTCGTGCAGGTACAACGGCTCAACATATGGAACAGTGGAGCATAAGGCGCTTTTCCTTTGTTCCATTGCATGCAGCTGTTATCGACGTGTACATATGCAGCAAACTGGGGAAGATTTTACAACGTTCAGCTAGGCGGCTTAGCGCGTGTTAGCCTATGTATATTGCTATTTGCGGCCAAAACGTACCCGGTGTAAATCGATCCGTACATGGGCCAGGACTGACTGTATTCATTAGTGCCGCTGTTCTTACCTACAGCAAAGCAGTAGAGAGCGAAAAGTCGTTCGGGCCTGCGGAGTGCTTCAGCTATCCAAGCAGAAGCGGCACGCGTTCAAACTTATCTTGCACGGGCAAGTACCTACATGGGTTTGAGTCTGACTTGCGCTAGAATCGAATTTGATGAAAACAACCACGCACAGCGCGAAGACTCGTTGGTTGGGGTAAATGAAGATATCAAAAAATGCCCCCATCACAATAGCAGGCGTTATATCGAAGAGTGTTAGCGATGGTCGTGTGTGAGCACGCTCGGTCCGGAGCCCTGATTTATACGCCTCGGCTACACCTCCTACGTCTACTTTTATTGCGAAAGCAATACCACTTTCAAGCCTTTGCGGTGCGATGGCGGTGCACATGAAATGACCTTTCGCATGACCCTGTGTGATGTCACATCTCAAAGCTGGGCGACCAACTCGCGCCGTCCGTGAGAGACGGCGGGGCGCATGAACGGCGGCCTAATTCCCACTCTCTCCACCTGGAGCGCCACAGGTGTTGTGACGTTACAGCTGTATAAAGCGGCGACCGACTAGCACCGTCCGTGAGAGACGGCGGTGCGCATGACTACGATGCCGCCTACTGCTAAGGCAGCTCGACGTAATGAGCGGATGAAACAACGGCGAGCTATGGAGACAAACGAAGAGCGCGAACAAAGATGTACTAAACAACGTGCCCAGTATGCAGCTCGGCGTGAACCCAACGGGGAAGCAGTCTGGACTTGGTCATGTACAGAAACGCGGATCGCTATGCAATAAGAGAAGTGCAAACACACCGTCAAAGCGTCTTTTTTGGCTTAAATAAAATTGAAACATAAAGTGACGCCATGTCGTATCCAGAGTGAATCATTGTATAACCACTGCAGTCTAACCATAACAAGCATATCCATAAGCACCACCACCAGCCAAACATTAGCTGAACCTGGGCGTAGCAAGGGTATTGCTTTCGCAACCTACCGGGCTTAACCAAGCTAAGCCTCTGCCAAGTTTTTTTTGTAGATTACACTCATTTTGGCAACTGCTTTCCATTATATCCGGTGGCCATAATTCATTACATTCAAATTTCACGCCCAGGTCCTAATTTCGAGGTGCCTCGCACGGAGATGCGCCTATCTGCGGTGAAGTATCGTCCATCTGTTCAAATTATGCAGGTGGCTGTGGGTTACTTTAGGAATAATTTGCTTTTAGCTCCCATTGTCGACGACCTTGAGGCCACGTCGAAATATACCGAGTGCCGACATCAATGCACGGATTTAAAAAGCAGGGTGCTGCCCAAACGAGTTTTGTCTCACTGGTTTCTGGTATTCAGGAGCTATGGTGAACTCTAAAATTCAAAGTACATCGCAAGATAACTACGGAAAACATGTCTCGCTATGTAGGCGGGTTTCGAAAGGGCGTCAGCTTGCCGAAGCTGTACAAGAATCCCGCCGGGGTGGCGCAGTGGTTACGACGCTCGGCCACTGTTCCCAAGGACGCGGGATCGAATCCCGGCCTCGGCGGCAGCTTTTCGATGGAGGCGGAAAGCAAGGCGCCCGTGTGCTGTGCGATGTCAGTGCACGTTAAGAAACCCCAGGTGGTCGAAATTTCCGGAGTCCTCCACGACGGCGTCTCTCATAGCCTGAGCTGCTTTGGGACGCTAAACCCCACAAACCAACCGGAGCTGTACACGATGAACTACTTAGTGTATCGGAAAACGAATGGTACCTTCGAATAGAGTGTCAAAGTATACAAGGTACATAATGGTGGATGTGGGTTAATAGGTAAATAATTGGAGGCAATTAAGTAGTTTATAGCAAAGGAAAGGCCCCGTGTGCCACTCATGGAAGAGAAACTAGTTGGTTGGTTCACAGGAAGGGAAAGGCGCAGTATCTGTCACACTGTGGAAGAAGCCTGTGGAAGAGCCGCATGACAGATCGCCACGCAGAGCCACCACGTTCATCGAAGTCTCCGTTCAGAGAACAATCTGCTATGGTGCGGGGGGTATATGCGGCGCTGGATCGACCTCCTGCCCGGTTACATTTACTTAATGCATGTATATGTCTCCCGGAATTTTGATGTGTGATCAAAGTGAGAGCTCGATGCTGCTGTAAGTGTGTGTTGACAGGTTGCGGAATGCGACCTGGTTAAAGTGCTCCAAGTACTTCCGTGCAATAAAGAGAAAAAAGAAAAAACTGGCGCGCGGCGCAGTTGGTAAAGCGCTGGGCTGGAGGTCCAAGGGACGAAGGTTCGATTCCTGGTGGAGACAAGGTTTATTGTTTTATTTTTAACTCTCGTTCTCGAAAGCGTGACACCTCGGCTGACAACCTTCTGTCGACAACGGTGAGGCATTAAAAGCTTTCGTCTTAAAAAACGCATCTATGTGTTGTGCGATGTCAGTGCACTTAAAGGGTTTCATGTGGTCGATGATATCCGTAGTTCTCCACTACGGCACCTCTTCCCGTTTCTTTAGGTCACACTCACCCTCTTATCTCGTATGTCCACTGCGAACTGATACGTCTAGCACCTTTCTTTTCCTGAAAATCAGCTTTTATTTTATTGCGATAGCAGTGCTGCGCCAGGTTTCGGCCCGTCGTGTAGTCCCGGGAAGGGCCATGTTTGACCTTGAACAGCCGCGAAGAAGACGAAGAAGACGAAGAGGTAGAAGAACACTCGGTCACCTGCAGCTAATGCTTTCGCTCCACATTCGGTTCAGCAGCATTGAATCCTTCTCTTTTATATGTGGGCTGGTAGCTTACGCTCTCGCGTCATACTCTTAAAGGATGAGGGGGTGTCCCCAATAATGTGGCACCTCACACTGATAGGGGGTGATATGAGAATAATGTAGCAGGCAAAAGAAGCTTCTGCAGTTGATATTGCAATTCAAATAGGCTTAACCAGAGTTAAACCACAATTAATTTTTATTAGCGTGCGTATGCTGTACGATATGGGTGCACGTTCCAGCTCTCCAATCCCAGCTCTCCAAAAGCGCCACCTAAAATTAAAGGTGGCGCTGCCACCACCTCGGCGCCACTTTCTTCTTTCACGCTCTCGTCTTTCCCTTTCCTCGTAATATAGCCAGGGCCCGTATTCCGAATTTGCGCCGTTATCGAAGTGTCGTTATCTCATGTGACCTCGAGTCATTTGATTGGCCGAAAGGCCGCAACCGGGTATTGCTACTACGGACCCGGAAGAGGGGGCAACATCATGTTCCGGCGTTTCCGCCAATCAGATGAATCGAGGTCACGTGAGATAGCGACACTTCGATAACGAAGAAAACTCGGAATACGGGTCCAGGTGTCCACCGACAAGCCTGCCTTTCCTATACATGGAGATGCGTGCGTGTTTTGAGATGTTAGTGCACGCTAACGAAAAGGTTGCCGAAATTACTCCACAGCTCTCTACTGTGGCTCCTATGTCTCCCTTTCTGGAGGCGAAAAGCAAAGCGCCAGTGTGCTGTGCGATGTCAGTGCACGTTAAAGAATCCAAGGCGGTCGAAATTTCCGGGGTCCTTCACCACGGTGTCTCATAGCCTGCGTCAGTTTGGAACGTTAAACCCCATAAAACACACCAGGTCTCTCTTTCTGCTTTCGCAATAACCTTCCTCCCTTTCCTTACGTCGCCGGTCAAGTTAAAGATCCCCAGGAGGTTTCCGAACGTCTGAAGCTAGCGCTCTTCCACCTTTCTGGATTTTCTATTGCTGTGAGCTATTTCATCCTTCGGAATGGCGGGAGCACGACCCCTGCGCCCACCCGCCACCATCCAACATGCTGCGGTCGACGGGTCACCTCAACGTCGCGGACGTGGAGCTTCCAGACTCGGCAGGTGACTCCACAGGGACTGAGATGGATTCTGACAGCAGCTACACGCCTGTACAGTCGCGCCGCCTGAAAAAGAAGCTGCGCCGAACATCAATAATGCGTGAGACACCAAAGAAGAATGCTGAAAAGCAAGGGATCTTTTCCGTGGCCTTCGTACCAACAGCAGCAACGGCGAATCTGAATGTTATAAACAGACAGCACCTGACCCAGTTTTTCGACCAGCTGGTTCCCGGTGAAGTTGACGAAGTCAGAATTAATCCCTGGAAGAATGTCCTGACCGTGGATGTCACATCACAGGCTACAGTGGACAAGCTCAAAGGAATCGGTGCGCTTGGCAACATACCGGTCCGTTCCTTTCTTGCACATGGGAAAAGGACTACTGCAGGTGTAATCACCGACGTTGACCCCGAGATAAGTGAAAGCGATCTCTGCACGCTGATCAAATCTACTGCGCGCATTGCGGATGTTCATCGTTTCGGCCGCTCAAAGTGTGGTAAATTAGTCTTTGAAACTGAATCCCTCCCATCCCACGTTAAAGTGGGCTATGTGAGACGCCCAGTTCGGATGTATTCCAAGACCTGCGGAGTGCCACAAATGCCACAAGATCAGACATGTGAGTGCCGTTTGTCGAAACGAGGTATCCTGCCGTCGATGCGGCGGTACGCATCCTCATGACACATGCCAGACGCAGACTATCAAGTGTGCGAACTGCTCGAGTGCCCGTGAAGCGACGGCTAAGGACTGTCCTAAAATTAGGAACGAAAGACGTATACTAAAGAAGATGGTGCGAGACAACTCGACTCATCAAGAAGCGGCTGCGTCTATTCGTCTATTCGTCATCGCAAGCACCGTTCCCGACGCCGACACAAAGAATCGGAAGGCAAGCCTAGTCTGGATAAGTCAACTTCAGAGTTAACGTCAGCTCAGGTGCCACAACAGATTGAGTCTAATCCCGTTAAGAATACTCTTGCTGTAATGTCACAGGCAATGCCACAGGCCAAGGATTAGACAGAAGCTGTTGCATTACCTGCCGCCTCTGATGTTGAGTGGCCTGCTCTACCATCAAAGGCCATCGCCAGGCCTCATCCCAGTTTGGTTGCCACACGTGCTGAAAATTCCGACAACCCCGACAGCCAGCAGGTGAACGAAATGCTGAAACAGCTGGTTCGTTCAATGCGGGTGCTGCTCTCCAGCATCAGCACGCAAACAGCAAAGTTTGCTGTTCAGTTTTCGGACGCATTTGAGCCGCTCTTGGCGGCATTGCAATATTTCACAATGGCGCAACAAACTAACGCCACCTCTGTAACGATGCACTTGCGCCGCAGTGTAATGATGCAATGGAATGCCCGAGGCCTGCGTGGTCGGCTGAGTGACTTCCGACAGCGGGTACAGAAGTACCGCTTTCCTGTGATTGTGATCTGTGAGCCCAACATGCCGGCTGCTTTCCGCCTTTCTGGATATGTTCTGCTATGGTCTCGAGAAGCAGACGAAACAAGCAAAGTGCTGGTGTGTGTACGCCAAGACATTGCGCACGTCCGCCATGCTCTGCAGCCCCACAGCACGAACCACTACATCTGTTCGACATTAACCCTGAAATGACGAGTATGTTCTGTAATTGGCGCCTATATTCCACCGAGGGATGGCTTGGACAAGTCATATCTATTTTCAACAATCCAGTGTTGTACAGCTCCTCGTATTATTGTGGGGGACTTTAATGCTCACCACCCTCAGTGGGGTAGTGCCATAATGAGCAATCGAGGAAGAGACCTGGCCGACTTTATGCATACGCAAGATCTCGTCAATATAAACGACGGCTCACCGACGTTTCTATGCGGAACAACCTACAGCAGCTGCTTGGATGTGGCGTTTGTTTCCAGAAGCCTCCATCCCTCTGTTTCTTGGTGTAGTGATGTGGAAACACATGGGAGTGGTCACATACCAACGTACGTTTGCATCAAGTGGTTTGCACCTGCCACTTCGCCTCGTGTGCAATACACAGACTGGCCCGCCTTTAGGGCATCGGTGGAGATTTCCAGCGTGGACCTCCAGTCACCATCTCAAATAGAGGGCCTCATTACTTCATTACTTCCTCTCTAAGTGAGAACACTCGCTATGTTTGTGTGCCGATGTCAGTGTTCAGCATCGATGTGGAATTCGAGCGGCTTCGCGCGATCCGTCGGCGAGCTGAAAAGAAGTACAGAAGAACAAAATCCGCGCAAGATCTCGCACTTTCTCGCCGAGCTAAACGACAAATTTTGCGTCACCTGGAGAGCTTAGGACGACAACGTTGGAGACAGTTCTGCTCATCACTGGATCCCCGTAAGCCCCTGTCGCGTATCTGGCATGTTGCGAGAAGCTTGCGCACACCTCCGCGAGAAAGGCACCCTTTTCGTGCCCTGGCCCTTTACCAACGCCGCAATGAAGTTGACGTAGCTGAAGATTTTTGTAAAATGGTTGTGGGCACAAACCAGGCACAGTTACCAATTTCAGAGATTTTTGCACCACCTTGGCCCAATGATCAATACGACGTGCCCTGTACAATAACTGAATTAAACGCCGCTCTTGCTTTCTGTCGGCATTCATCTGCACCTGGTTCTGGCGGGATTACTTATTCAACCTTATCGAGCCTAGGCAAGGATAGTAGAACTGCACTACTTAATTATTTCAATGATATATGGGCTTCCAGTACTGTTCCTGAACACTGGAAAATTAGCCGCCTGGTTGCTCTTTTGAAGCCTGGAAAGCCTCCTCTCGAACTTACCTCATACCGGCCAGTTGTCCTAGCAAGCTGTGTTGGAAAAGTTATGGAGCGCATGGTGCTGGCAAGACTTGAGTGGTATCTAGAAAGTAATGATCTTTATCCGAATATGATGACTGGATTTCGCCGCGGACGCTCTTCCATTGACAGCGTCATCGACCTTGTGGCGACAGTAGAACACGAAAAGCGTCACCGTCGACTAGTAGCTGCTGTCATTATGACAACATCCTCCATGATGCTATTCTTGATGCACTTGACGACGTGGGAGTTGGTGGCCAGTTGTACTTGTGGATTGTAAGCTATCTCAGTGGCCGTTCTGTTTACATGACTACGCCTGAAGGAGATACTACCCGCTTTCAGGTCGGTCATGGAGTTTCACAGGGAGCAGTCCTCAGCCCAACTTTATTTAACGTTGCGATAATTGGCCTGGTGAATGAACTGCCAACTAACATCCACATAAGTGCATATGCTGACGACATCTGCATCTGGGCCTCTAGTTCGACGCGCCCACAGCTACGTGCGAGATTGCAACGAGCTGTGTCATCGACATCGATGTACTTACGGCGTCAAGGTTTATTCTTGGCGGCAGAAAAGTGTGCAGTGATTGCGTTTACGGGAAAATGTGTCAGCCGCTACCCGATTACCCTTCATGGAGTCGTAATACCATACGTCTCCAGGCACAGATTCTTGGGAGTAATTATTGACCACCGACTATCTTGGTCGAAACATATTACTATGGTGAAGAAAAGGCTAATTAATTTTTGCCATGTACTTCGTTACATAGCTGGCATCAAATGGGGTCCAACTGAGCGCTCCTTAATACGGCTTTACGAGGCTCTGTTTGTTGGCTACATCCGGTACAGCTTTCCAGTACTCTCTACTATGAGCATTTCATGCTTGCGGACTTTAGAGAGCGTGCAATCGCAGGCACTGAAAATATGCCTTGGACTGCCTAGATGCACCTCTAACAAAGGCACACTTTAAGAGGCACATGCTCGCCCAATATTCATATACTTGTCCCACGAACCACTTCGTCTATATTTACGAGCACTTACAAGACACAGTTTTCCCCCACTCAGCAAGATTCTGGATGAGAGGCCGGACTGCAGTTTTACAAGTGCACTCCGCTGCCATCAGTCGCAAGTACCGACAGGATGTTCCCTCCCATATCGTCCCGGCCAACCACCATGGATGATGGATAAACCTTTGGTGCACCTTCGTGTTCTCCGGAATACTTAAGAAATCAGTGGTGCCAATTAGTGGACTCAAACAACTTACTCTGGTGCACATCTGGTCAGAATATCCTAATTATATTCACGTATACACCGATGGATCTGTGTCAGCACAGGCATCCGCTGCAGCTGTGGTCATACCAACTCAGAAAACGACTCTGCATTTCCTTTTGGGACATACCTCTACATCAAACGCTGCTGAACTTGTAGCCATTCGGGAATCTATTCGCTACATATGTGGGGAACCACCTCAAAAATGGTGTATATTCACGGACTCAAAGACTGCATTACAAATTTTGGAAAACTTCTTACGCCACACTGCCTATCAGCCTCTGGCACTAAACATTATGGCGCTCCTCACATCTGCCCCGCTGCAAGGCCACATGATATTGTTTCAATGGATCCCTGCCCACTGCGGGCTCCATGGGAATGAACAGGCCGATGTTGAAGCGAAAAGCGCACTCATCAATGGCCTCCAAACAGCTGTGCCTTTTTCAAGAGCGGACACGACGTGCCTTCTTACGAGTTGTATGAATAATGCTACAGAAGCTTACTGGGCCCAGCCAGACGCCCGACACATTCGTCTAATAAGGCTCGATCAAACATTAAAATTTTATGTTCCGCGTGATATTCACCGTCATCAGGCATGCTTGCTACATAGACATCGTTTAAACGTGGCTTTCACGAACAAGTACTTACATTTAATTGGACAGATGGACTCGCCGGAATGTTCAACTTGTGGCATTCCAGAGACTGTGGACCATATATTACTGGTGTGCCCAGCGTATGCGTGCGAAAGAAGTGGGCTAGCCGCTTCCTTGAAGCGTTTAGACAAGAGGCCTCTGTCGGAGGAACTGCTGCTGGGCGCTTGGCAGGAAAAGGGGAAGGGTGTCCAGGCAGTGCGTGCTCTTTGCCGTTGTTTGTGCGCCAGCGGATTTGATTCGCGCTTGTAAAACAAGCTACTGTGTCTGTATATGTATATCATATGCCTTCTCCCACATCGTCACCCATCATGACCTTCTTTCTTCTCTCCTTCCCCTTCCCCAGTGCAGAGTAACAGGCCAGATTTGAATTATTCCGGCCAACCTCTCTGCCTTTTCCTTTCAATAAATCCACCTATCTATCTAAAGATCCCCGTGTGGTCGAAATTACTCCGAAGCCCTCCACTACCGGCACTCCTTTCTCTCTTTCTGCTTTCACTTCCGCCTTCCTCCCTTCCATTAAGGCGCGTTCAGGTGTCCACAGAACAAGTGTGAGAGATACTGTACCTTTTTGTGAACCAATTACTAAAATTATTATTACGTGTCCAAAGAAAAAAAGTGCCGATGATTCCGGTACTTCCTAATGCGAAATTCGAGCGCAGCTCATCAGCTGTTTCCCCTTTTCGATAGATTGAGGTGAAGATTTCGAGCAAGACATGTATGTACAATTACAGACAACTATTTTATTTTTCACACATTTTTCTTGAACACTCCACTAACAGCTCAATCTCTACAAGCTCAATACCTACGGCGCACTAAAACTGACACAGGTAGACACGTACTTGATAGCCTGATTATCCGAATACCAGCCAATAACCTTCAGCTTCTCCCCCTCCCTAAACCTATATTCCGTACCCTCCTTAGTCAAACATCTACCACGCAACACACACCCCTATTACCATACCGCACGCAGAGCGGTTCGAGCACACTCCCTGCACAAATACTACGGTTCCGAGGAGGACGCCGTATGCGTGGACGCGGCTTGCGTGGGAACGTGCTCTACAGTGGCGGTTATGGAAAACGCGGGGTCCACTAATATATCTATTCCACCCACCCACCTCCACTCCGTAATCAGCAGAAGAGGCTTCAATTGCTGCTGTTATTGCCCACACTGAAGCCCGGTACACTCTTTCCGATTCCAAAACTGCGTTGCTAAATTTCGCCAGAGGCAGGATCCATGAAACTGCAATCCGCATGCTAGAATCGGTTTCTCCTGAACCAACCCGCCAAGTGGAGCTGATCTGGGTTCCTGCGCACTCGGGAAATCCTAGCAATGAGGCCGCCAGTGTCCACGCTCGAGGACTTATAAACTTGGGCCTGGACGACTTGAGAGAACGCATGCATACCTTCAGCGAGCTGACGCAGACCTATCGAGCCGAGTGTCAGCTCTACCCCCCCCCCCCCCCCATCCTTTACTATCCACCACCAAATCCTTAGGCGCCACCTGCAGAATCGAATCCTTCCCATGCCCTACCTATACTATCCCGCATGTACCCAGGTGCCTTCACCCATTCTTGTTCCCCGTGCTTTCATCCCCCCGCTACACTACCACATATCCTGATGGAGTGTCCAGCTGCTATTTCCCTGCTGGGTTCATTGCTATCCACCTGGGAGGAATTGGAGGCCTTACTGCACTGCGGACTCCAATCGGCAGAAGACCACCAATACGCAGGCCGCGGACGTGCTGCAGCGGCATGGACTGTCACACATCTAGTGCAGTGAGGCCGTGCCTGGCCCGGACTTGCGGCCCACACCAGTGAACAATAAAGTTTTCTCTCTCTCTCTCGGTCATGAGGCAAGCTTCTTGGTCGGAGAAATGAACAGAGAAATTAAGTTACCGGGAGCTTGCGGGAGGCAGCGCGTGTGCCCATAGGGACGTTGCGCGGCGAAGAGACTAATCTCAAAAGCTGCAGACGAGAAGAAAGAACCTTGTTAAATATCTTATAATCCACGTTGCATACGGATATAGGACGGCAGCCTTCAACAGTTTTCAACCGACATGCGTCTGTAGGTTTTGGGATCAGTGTGATGTGACCAGACGACTGACTGATGCCGCTGATTATCTTTGCACTGTGTACCATGTGTGATCACGTCTTCCGCTTGAGCTCTGAAGCGCGCCTCTCATAATTGGTTCACAGAAATGGAAAGGCGCAGTATCTGTACACTTGTTTCTGTGGACATCTGAATCGCGCCGCAGAGAAAGGAAAATAGGGAGTGAACGTGGAGCTTGGTTACGAGGAACAACACCGAAGGCGACGACGACGCGAAACCCAGGAACGGGTGCCAAAACGCTGCGCTCTAACATTCAGTGCGTGTTGTTGTTAAAGTGTTGTTAAAGAAGGAAAAGGAAATGCAGGGGCCTGCTACTGGCCCCGCCGGGGTGGTGCAGTGGTAAGACGCCCGACTACTGTGCCGGAGTTCCCGGGATCGAATCCCGGCCTCGGCGGCTGCGTTTCGATGGAGGCGAAACGAAGCGGCGTCCGTGTGCTGTGCGATGTCAGCGCACGTTAAAGATCCCCAGGTGGTCGAAATTACTCCGTAGCCCTCCACTACGGCCCCCCCTTTCTCTCTATCCACTTTCACTCCCACCTTCCTCCCTTCCCTTACGGCGCGGTTCAGGTGTCCACAGAGCAAGTGTGACAGATACTGCGCCTTTCCCTTCCATGAACCAACCAACCAACCAACCAGCCTGCTACTGGCTCTGTAGCTGAGCCACCTCCGCTGCCTTGTGCGCACAGAAGAAAAAAATAGAGAAAAAAAGGGGGAGAAAGATGAGCGTCGCAACAGCCGTCGTCCACTACCGAAACGATAGCGGGTGCAATGACGGCCTACAAAAGATAAAAATAAGGTGGAAGGCTAGCCCCCGTCGCAAGCGGCAGTGACCTACCAGGGGGTGAAGGGTGGCAGTTCCTGGCCCTACGGGGCTGGGACGGTAGGTCAACGCCGCTTGCGGCGTGGGCTAGCCAGCCACTGATTTTTATCTGTTGTAGGCCGTCATTGCACCTGCCACCGCTTCTGTGGTGGTGGACGACGGCTGTTGTTGCGGCGCGCGTCTTTCTCTCTCTCTTCTTTTCTTTCTTGCCTATTTTCTCTTCTGTCCGCAAGAGGCAGCGGAGGTGGCTCAGCTACAGAGCCAGTAGCAGGCCCGTGCATTTTCTTTTCTTTCTTCCTACAGCCACAACAACAACAACCTACCAGTCCCAGCCCCGTAGGACCAGGAGCAACCACCAATCAGACCCCTCAGTGCGTGTTGTTGTTGTGGCTGTAGGAAGAAGGAAAAGAAAATGCATGGGTCTGCTACTGGCTCTGTAGCTGAGCCATCTCTCCTGCCCCCCCCCCCCCCCCCCTCCCCCCACTGGACACGTGCGCTTGCCTCCAGTGCTCTGATTGGAAAACGTCGCAATGTCTCCGCGAATGAGAGCCTGCCGCGTGGGCTGTGGTCACTAGCTGGAAAGACAACCCCTCGAAGAAAACTAGGAGGCGTTGGAAAGACGCAATCAGAAACAGTAGTACCCGCATCACTATGTTTCTCTTCTCCAGTCAGGGTAACAGAAGTACGCCGGAGGTTGCATTTTACAACTTAGGATTGATGAGGCATTTATTGAGGAAGACGCTTTCAGCTGGCCGAGGTGAGTGCCCATCGGTCACTTGTTTGTTTTTGCGTTAGGAATGCTGGCCAAGATCACGAAAACGAGCCCCCATACCAGCAGTTCAGTGACACAAATTGCAACAAAGCAAACGTGCTCTACATGTTACCCGTCTACCCGTCTACATTGAGATTTGAATGCTTGGAGAGCGCGAAAGGTATATCCTTTATATACGTGATTTGATGCCCTTGACAGTTTCAATGTCCGCCTTTGGAAGTGGCTGAAGATGGCCGCGTTTCAATTTATGAGGCAACGTGAAGGGCGCCCGTGGACTGCACTACATTCGCATTTGACATGCTTGCATTTGTTGTTTTATGCCCAACTGTAGTTTTACAGACACCTGTTACGCTTTTATGAATGCACTATAGTCTTGAGAGGCTCTGAGACCTCTGAAAAATAAGCACTTTGTTATCGTCTCGGTACGTGCATTGTGTAGGTCTCAGGTGCGTTCTGAGTTTCGTTCTTGTATGCGTTGGTAGCTTCCATCGCGCACTCGTTTATCCGCGTTTGTTCTCTTCCGTTCTCTTGGTGGATTCCCCGCCGGGGTGGCGCAGTGGTTACGGCGCTCGACTACTGTTCCCAAGGACGCGGGATCGAATCCCGGCCTCGGCGGCAGCTTTTCGATGGAGGCGAAAAGCAAGGTGCCCGTGTGCTGTGCGATGTCAGTGCACGTTAAAGAACCCCAGGTGGTCGAAATTTCCGGAGTCCTCCACTACAGCGTCTCTCATAGCCTGAGTTGCTTTGGGACGTTAAACCCCACAAACCATCTCTTGGTGGATGATTTCTTGTCGTTTGTGGCTAGGTCCTTCCATGCAGCATGCTGCTGAATAAGCTATTCCAGATGCTGGCGTTCTCGTTTCTTGCACCCAATGCACTTCTCATCTGGAACGCTTTACATCGACGAAATGTAAATGGAAGTTTACTGCTGCTTTCCGCGATTGACGTCAGATCTTAGCATCGCCAAGTCATTTGATCCAAATTAGCACAATCTAGCCACATGTTGCTGTTAAGTGCACCTTTTTTCATCTGGTCAGACGCGTAAAGAAACAGCAGTGTAGTTATGCACCAGTGATATTTATCGAATCTAAGATGGGCTGCTTTTTGACGCGAAAGCTTCACCAGACCATGCATCGACGAAGATCAGCCCGGTAGACCGCTTGGCGTTCAACGAGCAGTGTGGATATAGCTTAGTCGTGGTACAGATGTACCACCACTCGACATTTGACGACAGGTGCAGCATCACGATCTCCCTGTTGGAGGCGTCCTAGACTCCATAGTCTGCTACTTAGTTGCTGGAAAACCGTCGGCCTATGGCTAACTATAAGCATAATCTAAGCGAAATTCTAGCTACTCCAGCGAAATGAAGCAAACAACGCTTTAGCTTCGCCTCAGTAGGTTTAGCAGGGCTTTATCTCAGTTATTTGTCTTTTGTTTTGTTTGTTTTTCTGAGGGAGGGGGCGATATTGTTAGTCGGTGTTGGTGGATGGTTGTTTCCGGCGGTAAGGATTGCGTCCAGTGCGTTCTTTCTTTCAAGCGCAAGGAGGTGCGTCTTCTGAAGAGCGTGCGAAGGCGTCTCCCGTTCCATACACCGGAAGGGTTTTTGCAGTACCGTGCCTCCTGAATTGCTGAGGCAATTGTTAGCGGAACCGAGTACCGAACTTTAGGCGGCGCCTTCGAGGTGTGCGATGCTACAACGTGATTTCGTTAGTATTCTCCGGTGAGCTTAACTAGTTTTTTTCATCACGCTCTCGACCAGTTTTCCAAACTGTTGCGGCTACGAGCCCGACTTGCAAGCCCGATTCTGGGGATATATTTCCAGGCTGCTCTTTCTATAGCGCGTTGCACACATACCGGCGTGCTGTACAATGCTTCTCCCAGCCAGACTGCGGAATCCTCGCAGGTCAAATTTCGCAGAGAAATGGCATTTTGTCATTAGTATTCTTAAATACCAAATTTGTTTGGGGTACTTGCCTGATTCGATAAGTTTAATGTTGCCGTTGCATGTGGCGGCGGCGATGCACTCCCAGCGGCTCGTTTTGCATCGCCGTCGCCGCATATAACGGGAGCGTCCGACTTCTTCTGATCGAATCAGGTAAGTACCAAAACCAAATTTAATATTAAAGAATACTAACGACAAAATTCCATTTCTGTGAGAAATGTTTGCAGCGAGGATTCAATGGTTTACCTCGGAGAAACATTTTACAGCGCGCCGATAATTGTGTAACGCGCGGTATGTAATAGCCTTCACATGTTCGTGGCACGTTCGCTTGGCGTGTGTAACATTGTGCCATATGCGCACGCCTCGCTTTTTCTGAGCACTTGAAATAAGCGCGTCTGATGGCGCTGGTCTGGGGCAACGCTGCCATTGTCTGGTGCTGGAATCCGGCGTCTCATGGAACACCCGTCCACCACCACCATCCGTCGGACGCGCTTTCGATAGTGCGCCGTGTGCGCCAAGTCTACCCATTGTTCCAACAGTTTGGTTCGATTCTCTTCGAAGCACAATAGAGTTCGCTGTGTTCTTTGACTTTATACGATGACTACGTTCGAGATATCGGACACGCATTTGATCTAGAATATGGATACTGCATTAACACTTGGGTGCTCCTAAACGGTTGGAAACGGTTTGCTTCCTTAAAGGTGCACAAATGCTTAGTTTGGCAACAATATTTTCATGTAGCTTTGTTGCGATCCTCCAGAATAGGTATTTAGGACAGGTTCGTGTCTCCTTTCCTTTCTCCTACACTGATTTCCCTCACACTATTGATCTTGTTTCAAGGGTTTAACGTCCCAGTGCAGTTTAGATCAATTATAAATCTATTATAATGGATTTGTATAATTACTCCATTGTCTTGAATTTAAGAAACATTATTCTGAGAAGTATTGTGTTCGGAATGAAGAAACGAATTCTCGGTCTGAGTCGTTAAGCAAGGCGAAACGCAAGTTGCGTCCAAGCAATGCAAGAAGCGCCTTGCTTTGCGGCTCAGACCGAGAATTCATTTCTCTATTATGCGAATTCTTTATCCTCGTTTCCCTGTTGAACTTTATTAGAACAGGCAAACTTTTTTCTTTCATTTAAAACCCCTTTTAATTTTCTTTCTACACATCCCTTTACGCCCTGTGGCAGTAATTGTCTTTAGTACGGTTTCTTTGATTGTTTCTTGTTAAGTTAGTATATTTAAAAACCTTTACCCGTCTTGCTTGGGCTTCTTTTGTCAGAACTTTGACGAATTCCACTCTAGTCTTACATTACTTTACACTTTTAGGCCTTGCGCGCCCCCGTGGTTGAAGTCCGTGGATGTTTGGACGTTCAATCGAATTTGTGCCTCCGAGTATATACTGCACATCGACCAAATTTGCATTTTAGCGACATTTTTCACATTCTAGCATAGAAATATTTTTATCGTAACCCTTCAGTGAACGAAGTAAGCGTCCCGACCAGTTTGCGACCGTTCGTCGAAGTAAACTCTCGAACAGGCATCGTGGCGGTCTGCTTAGCATCTTACTGACTGCCATTTTTCATATTTTTTCTTCTGGTGTTCAGGTGATTCACATATAGTTCCGCAGGGGTCATGATACCACATCTCATAACTAAATTAGCTGGCGTTCCAAACTGGTGTATCGACTTTGTTATTGGCCGGTTAGATCAGAATCCTGCCTTCCATGACCCTTGGATTATAATTAGGAGGCGATACCTCAAGGTCCCGCAACCGCGTTCGTACGGCTTAGTTCAAGTGGGGAACAGACTGCATGTCACTTATGGCAAGCAGGGCAGTACGCCTCATAGTCCGTTTCTCATCGTGACATCGCGGGACACGGGGAGGTCTATGGTTTCTGCGTCTTTACTCTTTCTGCTCAAGTTCATTACATGAGTGTTTACTAATTGATGCGTAAGCACTGCATGGCTATGTAGGCGCATTTCGCATGGGTATACAGTGCATTGCACAATTAGAGGCCCGATGTAGAATGCTTGTCCCAACTAAACTGCGGAATCCTCGCAGTACAAATTTCGCGCAGAAATGGAATTTTATCGTTAGTATTTTTTAATGCCAAATTTGTTAGGGATACTTGCCTGATTCAATCGAAATAAGTCGGATCTTCTTACTATATGCGGCGGCGGCGAAGCAAAGGAAACCATCGCTCCAAAGCTAACACCAGAGGCGACGTCTTGTGCTGCCCTCAACTCTGTCACAACAAAACAAGAGGCGAAAGAAGGTTGTTGCACCAGATGGCGCCATCAGTGATGATATATATATATATAATTTGCTTCGCCGGTGAGAACCTCCGACGTCTTTTGAATAAGGCAGGTATCCCAAACAATACAACTCGCGGACTACACAGAAACGCTTGGGCTTACGCATTTGTTGAGCGCATAGAGTTCCTTACACTACCTAGAGGGAAAGCTGAGGGCGCTGCACTTCAGCCACCATGGGCGCGCTAAGAATCATGGGCCGGTGTGCTACTTGTTGCGGGACAGTCGGTTTTTCTCGGGTACGTGGAGTGGCGTTACTGCGATGTTTCTTTTTTGTCATCATCATCATCTGAAGGTGCGTACATAGACCGCGAAAGCCATAGTAGCGAAGGCGCTAAAGCAGACGTCGTCAATAAATGGTTTCTGTTTCCCGAAATTCCACTAAAAACTTTCTTAAGTGATTGTACAGCCATAAATATTTTCATAACGTTTTTTTATTTCAAAGTTTGCCTATTAAGTGCGAAATATTGGTATTTGTGCTGCTCAAAACTAAGCCAATAGGAGAAAGAGTCATCGCTTATATTGGATAAATCTCACACTGGCATTCTGTTTCTCTCTCTTTTTGTAATTTATAGTCACAATATTCCATCTTAGGACATTATTTACGGTAGAACAACGTTTATCTTTGCATTAGTTTTGGCCAAAAGTTGTAGTTCTGCACTCGGTAGCTCTCCGGCCCATGATGCTTTGAGCGCCCATGGTGGCTGAACTGGCTGTCTGGAAACTCCATGTAAACT
This sequence comes from Amblyomma maculatum, assembly GCA_023969395.1. Taxonomy (NCBI): domain Eukaryota; kingdom Metazoa; phylum Arthropoda; class Arachnida; order Ixodida; family Ixodidae; genus Amblyomma; species Amblyomma maculatum. Next base: position 26,401 of record JAJIZL010033618.1, read on the forward strand.
CCCATAGACGGCAGCACAGCTTTCCTTCTAGTTAAGAGTAAGAAACTCTATGGTTGAGCGCATTTCTGTACTTATCTCAAAATGTTTTTAATCGTGAGGCGAGCAGCGTAGCAGTTCATGGAAGCTGTGAAATGTGCCGGGCCAGGCTTCTTTAACAGCGGAAACGATGACGGCGACAACGTCATTTACAACAAACTAGCAAAATAAAAAATAAAAAGCAGCAAAGCTGCTTATCGAAGTGTCCTACCACCAGTGAAAAGCTGCAAAACATGTGGGAACGGCGTCATCTCCATTCTTGTGCACGAATTACATCACTTCGTCAGATGAGAGAATTACTGCCAGGATAATGTAGACCAAATAACCTAAAACCACGCTAAACCGTGTTGAACAAATCTTCTCGACATTTATTTTTAAGCCTTGTTAAACAGTTCCATTTTTTTGCATTACAGCATGGCATCCTTGCTGGAGGAGAGGCCTGCGTTACCACTACGTGATGCCACTGATCAAGCACGTACAATGACCAGTGATTGCACCTCCATCGGCCTCGGCGAGAAAACAGGTGGCGTTGCGAAGACTCCGACGTGTACTTTCGGGGCAGAGGTACACAAGTTTCACTATCCTGAAGGCTCTGAATTGTTCATCCTGAACTGTTATTGCTAGTGTGATATCATACGCGTTCCAAAACGCCAATTGGTACCGACTGTTTACTCAAGCGCAAATGAGTATTAAGCGTATTCAAATTTTAAGAAATTTCAATTATATTTGTTCTCGATTTTGAATGGTTGACATCGAACTATGCAGCTAAACAAATCGCTAGAAATCCATCACTGCAGCTTGTTTTAGAAAATAGGAAAATTTTAGGGGCAAGGGCTGATGGATGTCGCAACTAATGACTTTCCATTAGGACAAGGGAGACAGTTTTTGCCGTGTG
>JAJIZL010033618.1:27341-46896 GCA_023969395.1 Amblyomma maculatum
TGACTTTCCATTAGGACAAGGGAGACAGTTTTTGCCGTGTGTAATTATCGTAGGCTACTTGATATCCCCTGTGCTGTGAATCCAGGAAATATACCCGCCTGATCATGGGCTCATGTGCACGTTCAGAACAGGGCTGTATTAATCAGACCTCTCCAGAGCATTTCTTTCGTTTCCGATATGGGCGAGGAGGTTTGTGCAAAGAAAATGGGCTCTGCTTGCACATATACATTGGGGTGTCTGACCGCATTCTATTAATATGTTTACGAACAAGTATCGCTGGCTCAAGAAGCACTTATAAGACGCGAAACCTTGTTTGATTTCCCTGTCACTGGTTTAGTCAAGCGCTTGCATTACCCAGTACTTAAGTGCTTTCTTCTTGACATTCTTCATTGCACAAATATTTTATCTATGTTCTGAAGAAAGCTTGTCCTTAAGAGGAGAAGACACTGGTGTCTTCGGCAGTCTGTCTGTTTGTTAGAATTGTCGTATTGTCAATGATCTTTGTAAGTTTTGATGTTTGTAACCTAACCTAACCTTATCTTGTCAGTTTGCTTCTGGAGCGTGCTGAAAGGAGATAGAGAGTATCGAAAACCGCGCACTACTGCGCGGGGCCATCCAACATTATCGTATGTTCTTGTCGCACTTTGAACGCATTTTCATCATAACCTTCATATACCGGACTATGCACACTGAAGGGTGAAGGCTTCTCCTGTATGCATCCGGATAGCCCGACCCTCTGCCAGCTGTATCCACTTTTTTCCACTACGAACTTTTAACCCCATCAGCACACCTAAATTCCTGCCGCCCCATGCTACGCTTTCCTCCTCTTACGATATTATTTTTTTTATCCTTGCATTGAAAGAACAGATGAGATAGAGGTGCCGTAGTGGAGGGCTTAAGCGTCTTGCTTACGTTGTGTGTTTTCGCCTTACCCTGGCCATCATAGGTCACCCGAGAGTACATTGATTTCACGTAGTTTCTTCCGAGACGAGCGGTGCAAACCGTATAGAGTTATCTCCACGCAAAGCGAGGAACTCACAAGGATGCGTTCCGACGTGTTTGGCAGGCATTCATATATAAGTGCATAAGGTGTGTCTTTAAACTGACGTATTTTATATGCATTTTCCCCTCCCCTGAATTAATCATAAGATTCGCTCTCGTGACCTCTTCATCGTCACGTGACTGAAAGGGAGGACGATGGGACCGGATATTATGCCTCCGACTTTGAGATGGGAAGGTTAGATCATAATGTTGCCTTCCACTATCCTTAGATTTCAGTTTGGAAGCGGGTTCAAGTGGGGAACAAACTTCATTAACTCGTGGCAGGCAGGGCAGTTTGCATTATGATCTGCCTCACAAGTGCGCCTCGCCAATGTGACATCGCTGGACACGGACGGTCTGTGGTTTATGTGTTGTTACTCTTTCCATGCTAATTGCATGATTGTTTACTTATTTTAAACATAATACGTGCAGCGCGGCCGTTACTGGGGGTTTATATTTTCTGCGCCAGGAATCGTTGACAGCGGAAAGATGATGACGACAATGTCATCTACAACAGAAATTACCAAAATAAAATAACATCAGACCGGCAGGCAAAGCTGCTAATCGAAGCGGCCTACCAGCAGCGAAAACTGCATGACATGTGGCAATGGCTTCTTTTGTGATCTTGTGCATGAAGTACATCACTTCGTCATATGAGCGAATTACTACCGGGATAATATATGCAAAACAACGTAAAGCCACTCATGTTAAACAGGCCTTTTCAACATATCTGTTTGCGCATCGTTAAAACAGCCCCATTCTTTACATTTCAGCACGCCATCCTTCCTGGAAGAGAGGCCTGTAGTGGGAACAAAGGCGTGCAGTGACGGGTGATTGCACCTCCAGCGGCCTCATCAAGAAAGCAGGTGGCGTTGCGGGCGACTGCGTGGCATGTGCATTTTGCCGCGGCAGGTATGCAAGTATCAGTATCCACCCTAAAGCGCTATTGCTAGTGTGAAATCTTAAATGATAAGGCATTCTGATTTTGAATGCCGTTTGAAACCTTTACATATTGTGCTTCGCCAATTCTGTTTTTCGGCGACCGCCGAGTTGACTTGCTATATTTTCGGCAGAGTTGGTGAGGGAGCCAGCCGGCAATCACCCCCCTAACGCCACCATATCGTGCCTTCTTTCGGGTAAAGACGTCACACCCCTTTGCCTGTTACGGCAGGCCTCTGGTTAAATCACTTTGCTACTGTGCCTGAGGCCGCTGGTGCGATTACAGTAGTGGCAGTTGTATTCCGATTAAGTTCTGCCTTTCAGGGTACGAGGGTTTCCTTGCGGTGAATCCTATTTTTTCGCACACGTACACTTCTGCTCATTCTGCCGCTACTCCCTCTCATTAGGATATGATTGTGAGTGACTACACTATGTACACGACCCCTCGGCTTCGGATAAAAGCCCCGAGCCGCATGAACGCGCCTGAATTGGGCGGAATTCGTACCAATTCACCTCAGTGACCATGACCCTGGCAGTTCAGGTCGTAGTTGCTAGCAGGTAGGAGTTGGTACTATTTGGTTAGCAGGTAATTTCACGTCTAGAGACAGATGACAGGGCCGAGTTGATGTATTAGCGAACTCGGCTAGCTCCTCTCATGTGAAGATTTTTATCAAACCAACTGGTACACTTGAATAAAGATTTAAGGATTCCGCTCGTGAGCCACTCTGTCAGTTTTGTACATTATGGCTTTGTTTAGGACAGGCTTGCTTGGGGTTGTCTTGAACACACGTATTCTGACAGAGCGAGCAGTATAGTTCGTTAGCGTTAACGGCAATACGCTAAGAAAAGCTTTTATGCTTTACGTGTCAGTTATTTCTTGCGCAGCTTACGTGTCCCTCATATTATCCTCCTCGACAGCTCTTACCCAGATATTCTCATCCACACGACACAGATCGCAACAGTTAGAGGCATTTACTGCAAAACTACAGTCACGACAACCCAATTAATATATAGTATATTTTGCTTTTTCCTGACCAACGGATTTCCAAAAGAAAACGAGAGCAGCGCCTGGCGGATGAGACGGAAACACCAAGCAAGGAAGCAGGTTTGCCTGCGGCCAACTGCACCCCATCCAGCACGTGCGTCTGGATGCATCTTACACCAGGTGCGTAATCGGTGTTCAAATCTTGGCGTCCTCTAATTCAACACGCCATTGAGCCAAGTACATTACGTCATTATTGCTCCCGTAGAATAGCGTGACCAGCAACTCAAATACTTATCCCAAGTTTTTATCAGAATGGATGGGCGGCTCCATCGAAATCCAAGATGTTCGAAATCCATATTATTCGAACAGAATTGCGATCTTCAAAAATATTTATTATTTAATATCTACTGCAAGCCCCATGTAATGCTTGCGTAATACTGGTGTGTCAACGGGTAGAGGCCCGGGCGTCGCCCTTCGTGAGGGCAGTGTACTTAAATAATATCTAGTTCGCAAAATATTATACCGTAATAGAAGCCGACCGACAGGGCACGTCTCTTCGATTTTTTTCTAAAGGGCGAACACCATTATGGTGCCCGGCTACGGTTAAGCGTCACGCTATATATCTCGCCAACCACTACATATCCCACAACCACGAACCAGGAATTGGAAACACGCTAGTTAAGGTGTAAGCTGAGTGCAAGACAGGCACCACGGGTAGGAAGTTTATTCATGAGAAAAAGCAGCTTCGTACTCGGCATCCCAGAGCCTTTGGTGTGAAGCATGGACTGGCCGCAGCCAGACAGAAGGGCGCCGTAAATCACAGGAGGGCACCGAATGCCATTGCGATGCCTCACACCACAGCGCGGCTAATAGCCGCTGATCCGTCATGGCATCAGAATGCGGTGGCTTTGTGCCTGCACTATAAGCCTCTTACCGTCCGCAACCAACGACCAGTTTACACGAGCGCCTGTCTACAGAGGTTGGGGAGCGCGCATGGCCGCCGCCAAGGCGATGTTTCTCTTAGCACCGCTAAGTCAGAGGTACCGAACTTTCGAAGCTTTAGAAAATGCGAGAGGCGCGGGAAGGCAGTGATGTAAGAAAGTGCTTCACTAAATTGTCATAAATACTTTAATGCGAGTATGGCGATGGGTTACTCTAGAGCGTAGGTGCATTACCACATGCGACCTTCGAATCCCGGCCTCGGCGGCAGCTTGATGGAGGCGAGAAGCAAGGCGCCCTTGTGCTGTGCGATGTTTGTGCACGTTAAAGAACCCCAGGTGGTCGAAATTTCCGTAATCCTCCACTACGGCGTCTCTCATAGCCTGAGTTGCTTTAGGACGTTAAACCCCACAAACCAAACCAAACCTTTCTATTTTTTCTTGGTCTGCGGAGAGGATTTAGCGCACGCTGCCTAAAGTACGTACAAGATGGGCGATGCGGCGGGCCAGTCGGTTTGTCTAAACGTTTACAGCATTTCACACTGTTCCTAATATTTTGAGGATCTATTTTTAATGTTGTTTTGGGGGAGAGAGTGTTTACAACATATAACTGGTAAAAATGAAGTGGAAGTTTTAACAGCAATGAACGAATCCTGCTTATGTTTATAGCGATTGGTTGTGGTTTTAATAAGGGGTGGACCTTGAGGACTTTAAAATAGGCCCCGGAGCCCAATCTGTTGTTCTGGGCTACGTTGAAATCTGGCATATCTATGAGAATGCAGAAGGGGTCTGCCTAAATATTATCCAATAAATGGTTTGGTTTGGTTTGTGGGGTTTAGCGTCCCGAAGCGACTCAGGCTGAGAGACGCCGTAGTGGAGGATTCAGGAAATTTCGAACGTCTCTGGTATAATCTTAGATGAAAGTCGTATTGTATATAATGTGGTTTATTTTCGTTTGTAGCATTTGAGGTTGCCAGCCATGTGCTCAATGTGCTCTATTTGATAGCTCGTATATTCGAAAGCGCGGAATTTATTTCGTACTACTTGTTTTAAAGCTATGTAATTGCTGTTTTTAACGCCTTACTTGGCTAGTAAAAAAGTTCTGCGGACAGGGGCCTGACGCGCTGCAGTTTGTTGTACATCGGGCGCTATCTAGGGGCCGTCACGTTAGATTGTATAGGTTCAACGTTGGTCTGTGTGACCATATTCGATGAAACGGTTCGCTTCATTTCGGGGGCCAAGGGTTGAACCCTACTTGTGGCGCCATGTAGGAGGTGGACGCCAAAGTTAGAATATTTACCCCCTACTTAAGCCTGGTTATATCTAGCGAAAACACTCGCCGCAGTGCGACAGTGATTGAGTGCAATGCATAAGCTTTCAGCGCTAAAAGCATAGCCCGAGAATATTAGGGAAATGCATGCGAAAATTACATATGCATGTGCTAATCTTCATCGTTATAGCCACTGGCATGCATCACGTACTGGCGCGCCCCAGGGCGAAGTTGGTCGCTTTCTTCGTGGTTAGCTACGCCTGACGCTCTGCTGCAAGTTCATCCTGAGCAGCTGAATCCATCTGTATCGCCTGAATAAGCACACCTCTACACACCCCTACATGTATTTCACTTGCCAGATCGAAAACCATTATCTCTGCGTAATAAGCCGATGGTTAACACTCTCGGCTACTGCGTCGTAGGTTTCTGCGTCGTCGCTGTACCTATTGTTCCTTGAATATTTGTTTGCTTATTTTAAACCTGGTGTGTGCAGTGTAGCATTTCTTGGGGCTGAAATGCGCCACGCGAGGCGTGCTGACCAGTGCGCAAGAAAAGATAGCGACAAGGTCATCTACAACTCATATTAGCAATAATATATATGGAGAGCGGTAGGCAAACCTTCTAATCGAAGCGGCCTACCACTGGCTTCATCTGTTAATTTTTGGTAGAGATGACATCACTTCCTCATGAAAGGGAATAACTGCCAGGATAACTAAGTTAAAAGAGTAAAATCATGCTAACTCTAGTTTAAAAGGACCTGCCCCATTCTTTACATTCCAGCATGACATCTTTGCTGGATGAGAGGCCTGTTTCCACTCCATGCTGCCACAGAAAAAAACTCACAGCGGCCTGAGCAAAAAAGCAGGTAGCGTTGCAGCGTCTCACCATCTGAAGTCGGCAGCCACTGGTAAGGAAGTTTCAATGCCCCTCACATGACCTGTTGACTCTTTGTGTTAATCCTCAAACGCCATTGGTAGTGTGAAATCTTGCAAGTTGCCCCACTCCCACTGAAATATAAAGTGCAATGACAGATTGGAGAGCTGTCGTTCGGTTCCTTGAGTGTAGATGGTGCTGATGAATGACGCAAATGAAGATTTTGCTGGAGAAAAAGAGAAACAGTTGTTACTTTAATCATCAATCATAATGTCTCTCATGTTTTCCGTGCCGTATGTCCAGCCTGTGTACCCGCCTGTTAAAGCTTGCGCACACATTCAGAGCAGTACTGCTCTGATGATCAGAATGCTCCGAAGGATTTATTCTTATTTATATTATTAGCTGCACGATGAGCTAAAAGGTTCTCTACGTAGGTATATACATTAGAGGTTCTTGCCGCAATCTGTATTTAATAATGAACGAGCATCGCTGGGAGATGAAGCACTTAGCAGACCCAAAGCTTGGGTCGCTTTCTGTGTCATTAATGTATTCATGCGCTCACTTTGTCTAGTGATAAAGCGCTTTTTACTAGCCATTCCTCAATCTAAAAATATAGAAATATGTGATTTTATAAAGTTTTGTGCTGAATGAGACATTGCCCTTAAGAGGACAGGACATCGCTCTTGTCTGCTTTTTGTGATCGAATTGTCATGTTGTCAAGGATCATTGTAAAATGTTCATTTATACCTATATCTCTCGACGCAATGCGTTACCATTTTTGTTCTGGAGCGAGATGATATTTGATGTAGGTAGATTGTTGGTTATCTCTCAGAAGTGCTTGTGCGTCGTCCAGCATTACCGTACGTGCTTGTCGCACATTTGTTTGATTGCTACTTTATCATCTGCATCAGCTTGACTATATATACCCACTGCAGGGCGAAGGCCTGTCCCATATTCCTCCAATTAACCCGGTCCTGTGCTATGTGCTACCTGCATCCAGCTGACCCCTCCGAAGTTCCAACCGCCTCCCTCCTGACTTTCTGCCGCCCACTACTAAGCTTTCATTCCCTTGGAATCCAATGTGTTGTCCTTCGCGGCCATCGGGTATCCTCTCTTCCAGCCACATACGTGCTCTGCCCATGGCCATTTCGTCGTCATGATTTCCGCTAGAACGTCAATAGCTCGAGTTTTCTCTGGCCGACTCTGGATGCATTCCATCTCTTAACGTTACATCTACCATTTTCCATTCCAATGCCCTCTGCGTTATTCCACAATTTAAGTAGAACCCATTTCGGGGGCTTCCACGTTTCAGCCCCATAGGTGAAGTTAAGATGGAACTGTTAGATACTAAATTTCCTCTCAAGCCATGCCGGTAATCTGGCTTTCATTATGTTCGAGTACTTGCCAAATGCGCTCCATCCCAATCTTCTCCTAATTTTTCCCTTTCATGATCCAGATCTGTGGTTACTACCTCTCCTATGTAGACATTTTAGCCATACAATTTCAGTGCTTCGCTGCCTATCGTAAGCTGCTGTAGCTTCCCGAGGCTGTTGATCATTACTTTCGTCTTCTGAATAATAATGTTTAGAGAAAGTCATTAGCGAATCACTGATTACTGAGATATTCTCGACCAACTCTGAACCCTAGCTGCTTCCTTTCCATGTCTATTGACTCCTCTAACCCAGGTGTAAATAGTGGTTGGGAAATCGTGTCTCCCTGATACCTCGCTTTGAATTTTATTACTTTCTCTGTGCATAACTATAGCTGCTTTGCAGCCTTCATAGATATTGTACAGAACTTTCACATACGGCTCATTAAAACGTAATTTCGCAATATCTGATGAGTGCCGAGGTTTCTACTGTGTCAAAAAGATTTTCGTAATCTATGAATGCTATGTATACGTGTTGCTATATTTAGAGCATTTGGCTAACAACTTGTTTTTAGTACCGACATAATCGAAAATATTGTCGTTTCCGAAAAATTGCTTGATCATTTAATTAATTAAAGTCTAAGGTTGCCCTGACATTATTAGCGATTACCTTACCTAATACCTTATACGGGAGGCAATTAGGCTGATTGGTCTGCTTTTTGTAGGGTCTTAGCGTCCCCTTAGGAGCGAAGATAATATTGGCGTTGTTCGTTTATTCCGGTTTCATCAATGTCACCAGGCATTGCATATACAGTGTGGCTAGTGTTCCTTGCACGATATCTCCCTCAACCGATCTGTCACCAAATATATAGTTACCTGAACATCCCCAGCTGCTTTCCCCTTTTTGAATAGCTGCTAAAGCTTTCATAACCTCATTCTCCATTGCTGGCGCAACGTCTGAGAGCTCTTCACTACTGTAAATCTCGTTATTATCCTGACTACTTTGGACTGACTTCAGAAAATCAATTTTACTTTTAATTCCCTTCCACCGCGCGATTATTTTTGGCCAGAAAGCAGCACGCTTTTGCCTGTCAGTGTAGGCCTACGGTGAAAGCCCTTTTATATATTGTGCCTGAGGATGGTGGCCCGATTTCAGCAGCGGTAGCTGCATTTCGATTAAGGACTGCCTTTGTGGTTAAAACGCGACAAGATTAATTGCTCCCCTCTGTCAGTACCTTTGCGGTGAATTTTAATTTGTGCCAATAGCACTTCGGCTCACTCTATAATTAGTCCATTTCATGGGCGTAGGATGGCAAGTGAGCCCTCAATGGGAACGACTACTCGACTTCGGATAAAAGCCCTGCTAACAAAGCCGGTTGAATGCGCTTGACCTTGACGGGGGCATTCGAACCTCAACCTCCATGAACATTCCCCTTGCAGGTGGTAGTTTTTAACTCGCGTGGCTGGACACTGATTAGTTGGCTGATTTTTGTCGTCAGAGGACCACATGACAGGGCCGAGTTAGGATCTGCCAACTCGGGTATCTCCTCATGTAAAGGAGGATGATATTTTAATCAATCACTCCTGTACTCTTGTACACTGTACGCTGCCAGAATTTTACATTATGTCTTCATTAAGCGAGGCTTTCTCAGGGTAGTCTTTCACACAAAGTAGCAGCATAATACTAAGGTGTATCGGTGGGGTAGGGGCATAATATTTGGGGCTAACTACTGTTCAAACGAATAGCATAGTGTATTAAGGTTATCCGCAGTTTAGAGCCTTTAAGGATGTCGCGCGCCAATTCATACAAGAGGAGCCAAAGTGTCCTACATATTTTAGTCCTCGACAGCCCTTCCTGTTCTCCCCATCGACCTGATACATGTGCCCGTGCACCGTCAGAGCGAGATTGAACAAATGATTTATTTTCTATTTCTTACCAGTTGACGGCTACGAAAAATGGGACCAGCGTCTTTGAACAGAGGCCAACTCATGGACATAGATGAGCCTTACAGCAGGTGTGAAATCAGTGTTCAGAGCATGGTCTTGTATCTTGTAACGCGCCACTAAGCCACTATTACGCAAATACTGCTGCTGCGAGACTATATATCTTGAAACTCGAATACTGGTCCGGTTTCATCGAAAAAAAAAAAAAAACAGATGTTGGAAACCAATGTTATTCGGAAAGAACTTTGATCCTGAATAATATTGTTTATTACATACTTTGAGCGTCATGTTTGAGCTATTGCAGTATTTCACAATAGAAATACTGGCGTAAATCTGCTGTCATCATACAGAGGGCGCCGCCTTTCGTGAGGACGGGCTCTTTAACCCTATCGAGTTGCTCGTAAAATATATTAGTTGGGGGTTTGGATAACGCACTACAACTAGCTCAAGAGGCGACATGTTTGACTGCTGAATGTGTACGAGATAAGCGTTCGGCGTGGAACAAAGGTCGTATGATTTTACGAAGGGGCAAGTACTATTCATGTGCCCGGCTGAGTTAAAGAGGTGGACGAGAGGAGCGCGCAGCCAGTGTATGGTGAGCCACGCAGGAGGATGTTCTCGCGTTGGCGCCGGCATCAGCTTGCAGCTTCTCGCCGTTCAGTTTCGGCGCCTGAAGGGAAGCGCCAGTTGGTATCGATCTTAGCCTATAGAGAGAGTCAGAGCTGCCGGGAGGCTGTATAGAGAGCGCCAGCAGCAGTGGCTTTGAATACCATTGCATTTCACTCTCAAGGAAGCTTCGTTCTCAACAAAATATTGCCGAATGTGTTCGTTCCTAAACCACCATGAGAAATGGAGAGATTGCCCAACGGAAGCTGCAGTTATATTAATGCCGAAAGTTGGGCAAGTTGGTTAACGTTCATGATGGAAAATAGCGCGAAAAAGTACACAAAGGATGGAAGACACGGACAAGCGCTAACGGTAGCGCGAGCGGTAGCGCTTGTCCGTGTCTTCCTTCCGTCCTTCGTGTACGTTTTCGCGCTATTCTTCATCATGCAGTTATATTCTCACTGCAATCATCCAGTGTTTCGATTGCTGGGCTTCTGTTGTTGACGGCGACAATAGCAAACCTATATGATTGGCTCATTGTCGCCCACCTATAGGTTTCTTATGTACACCAGCGCAAACAGCAAGACACAATGTGGATTTCCGAACATTAAGAAAATGTCTTTGAGTGGGTCTTGCCGTTTTGCGCTGGTATACATACATAACAGATCACCAACTAGCCCGCACTCTCACCCTATTGTATCGGTTTCTTGTCAAGTGAACGGGCACCTGGTGAGTTTGAATTCCTTTCTCGCGTCGTCCCTCTATCCGGTCCTTCGCTTTATTTGGCGCCGCTCTTATCCTTCGCCGGCTTGATCAAATAGAGATGCATTTTCTTAAAAGCAGGCTCAGCGGAACCTTCGTAGGAATTAAATGAAATTCAAGTTTTCCTGATTGCAGCTGCGGCCTTCAGGTGCTTGGTGTAGTCATAGACGCATGCTGCCTATAGGCTTCCTCATGCTTTCTCACGCTTCTCGAAACCTCCACAGCCAAACAGAGCCGTAGATAGATATGTGAGGCAGAAGCTTGGAGGTTTTATTGCAGTTTTAAGAATTAGGGGTTTTTGGAACATTTCAGTCCTACTACGTCGTACGTTGGGGAAAGCGTGAACGGCCCGCGATCAATGCGGTTTCCGATAAAAGATGTGTTCTTGGATGTAGGTATTGATGTGCGAGCACTAAGCGATGCGACAAGATCGCTGGACTCGTTTCTCCTAGCGCCACTAGGGGTAAGGAACTGCTCCACTAATTTGTAATAAATACTTTGTGAGAATGGCAACGGAGTACTCCAGGGTGCAGGTGCCTTACCACCTTTCGCCCTTTCTGTCTTTTTTTTTTCGTTGTTTGTGGAAAGGGTTTCGTGCACAAACCCCAGCGGCAGTTTACCAGCAGTAAACGAATCATGCCTTTCTTGTTATTGGACGTAATTTTGAAGAGGGTTGGACTTTGAGGCTCTAAAATAAATCACTGGAGCCCAATCTATTCTGCGAAATAAGACACCTTTGACAATACCGAATAAAGGGTTTCTACTACTGTTGGGTAACTAGCTTTTATTTCTTTGTATTCCGCACATAACTTTCCATCCCTCGACAACTCCATGAACAATGTACTCTGGCGTTTGAATGCTAGTAAGCAAAGTGTATCGGTCCGCTTGAGGGCATCACCAAGCACCGAATTTTCTCCTCGCTGCACTGATAGCCAGCCTTGAATAGATTGCAACTGGCTTCTTCTAACCCTGCACTTTTAATATGCGGTTTTAACGCACTGATCTGTTTGTATAAAAATGTTTTGGACACTGCCATCTGTGTGTGAAATGCTCCACCACAAGATAGGCCGGGGTGCACATCGTTTGGCGGCCACTTAAGCGCCCGTATTAATTCTGAGATGGCTACTTGATGGTGTAAAGGAGAAAAACATGACCTATGTCGGTAACCTAGAAGTGGCAGGCGCTGCTAACTAGGGCACTGGCATTGAGGTAGGAATTCGACATCAGAATCCAAACTTTCAGGAGCCTTGAATCCCGAGTCAAATGTCCCTGCGCCACGCAAGTAATTTCGTGTGGCGTTGTGCAATTTGGGATTTTTGCCTCCATGTCGTGTCGTCTTTCATACAGTATGGTAGCTAAAAACTGTATGCTGCTGATTATGTGGAAAATTGAGGCACAAATTAAAGACCTAGGGATAAGACGAAAAACAGTGCGCATGTATGGGAACTAAGGTTTGCGAGAAGATACGCCGACGGCAGCCTTTAAGTACTCTAAATGTGGCACTTAAGTATTCTCTACATCTTTTTTTTTGTTTGTTTTAGCAGGTGTAGGGGCGCTGCTTTCATCGTGAACAGCTCAACACTGCAAAGGCAATATGCACTTGTGAGGATTTTATATGTTGGCGTCGCATATATGAGCTGCATTACATATGGCACAGCGAATTTTCTCTTGTTTTTGTGGCGTCAATAAACGGTATTCTTTCTATGCACCTCCAAAGCGCAGGAAAAAGGTCCTGAAGTTAGGAGCATGGGCTGGTAACCTCGGCCATGTTTGTTCAAAGGTAAGCATAAATTAGAGTACGAGAATGAGAAAAGAAAAAGAGATGAATTTTGTTTACCGAAACAAAATTTTGGAGGGGCGTCTAGCTGCTAACCGGTGTTGGCGGGAAAGGGTTGACTGTTAGGAAGACAAAAGATCCAGATGTGTGCAAAAGCTTTCTGTTCATATAACGGAATCCTCTGTACGAAGTACCCTGCACTCAACCAAGACCTACTCTTATATTAGCCTATTCTCGCCATTCTGAGCCCCCCTCTTAGTAACATAACCTAAGCATCCCCTTTTCTGCGGGGAAAAGCGCGTATATGATACTGCCAGAAAGATTGCTGATTCAGTCGTCAAACCGGATTCTTAGGTGACCGGAGCCGAGCGTTCTCCATCACCTTATGTTGCTGCGTTCCGACACTACACGGCGGCTGGCAGCACAGAATGCCAAAAGCCTGCGGAATTTGTTGTCGGGTCGACCTCAGATCGCGGGGCAGGTTTCGTGGATATGTCAGCCCGTGTTCCTTTCTCTGAAGTCAGCTGTTTAGCGGACGTTACAAAAGTCGAAGAATGGTTGAAGAGGGCTCCCGCAGCTTGAATTTCAAGCAAAATATGTCGCATTAGCTGAATATTTTTGACAAATCAAATGTTATTTCTCGAAGGTCACACCCGTCTTGTCCAGTTACGACGTGAAGACAGTAGAGACGGCCGGGGAGGGAGGGGGCGGGGAGGGGGGCGTGGGAATCGAAGCACCTACTCGCTTTCGGCATCGCGATCTTGAAAACGCGAGATGCTTGGAGATGCCATGCGTGCTGTAAAATGTGTAGTTTGAAACTAAGAGGACATGAGGGATCCGATTCATAATCCCGCCTGCCTAAGAATGCGTTTTTGGAATAACCGAAAAAAATATTTGCATATTTGTTTGATGGGGATGGGGTGGTGGTGGTGTAAATGTTGACCACGAGTTTCAGCACTTCTTATAATCCAACTCTTGTTTATGAGGGCACCCGTAATTTGTTTAATTATGAAGGCTCGCCCATTTTTCCAGCGCCCTTTTGCAGTCCTTGGTGCGCCATGCCCTGGGCAAGTATTGATTCCAGGAAATGCTGTCCCATTAGTCAGTATCAACTGCGAGGAACCGCATGCGCCGATCGGCTCTACACTCGTGCATTCAAGATCTGTTTGAATGGGAACTCGCTCCTGAATTCTGCTTTCTCCTAAGTGATATCTAGGGAATTGGCATGCGTAATGATTCTATTGCGATTTAGTGATAATCAAGGGTCCGCAAGGATAAAGAGAGCATTAGAAGAGGAGGCAACTTTAGTAGCGCTCCCGGGGGTCATCTGTGCAAGGTGTCTAGGACGGAGGAAACTCAGCCATCTAATGAAGCATGCTCCTGGGTTTTGAAGTAGCTCAATCTCCAAGGCTCATTCTGTCGGACCCGATGAACAGTTCAAAAGACTGTTGCTCTTTAAAATTGACTAAGTACCCATGGAGCCGAAAGCAAGGATACCCTGTGTAGCAGACATAACGTTTTGTGTTTACAAGGATAGACTACCGTGCTTTATTTGTGGTTAAGCCTTTCTCTGTTAAATCTTTTGTGTGTTCAAAAGCAGGGAAGATTTTTCGTCGCACTCCCTTATTAACCATGTGTAACTGCGGTTTTAACGAAATACTTAGGGGTTACATACTGAGGCAATGGGCATAACGCACTGAAGTTTCAAGTGTCATGTGACATCATCTAAGCAATCGCGCCAAATGGCTGAGGTTCAATGGTGGCCTCCGCTATTAGCTTCGGTCCAATAGCGTACTTGTTCTCGCAGGCTATGGTTGCAAGCCTACTGGTGGCGCCATCTGGGAGATGCCCTGCAATAATTCTGCAATAATTATCCCAAATCAAACCTGGTCACAACGAAGGAATGTATCTCCAGCGCTGTGAACAGTGTTTAGTGCAGGGGTTATATTTTTAGTGCTAAAAGCATATATGCACTTTGCTTAAGGATACCAAATAGCTGCTGCTTCTGTGCTAACTAGACAGTCGTTTGGAGGATCGTCTACTGAACCAGAGTACAGGGCCTCGAACTAGTCTTTTGTTTTCTTTTTCAATGTCAAAACAAAACATGTGCCGCGATGCAAGACTACCTGTAATCTCTCAGTTTATGCTCCATATCTCTGTCTCTCCGCTGACGAACTTCGGAGTCCCGTTGAGGAGGCATGGGAGGTGGAGCGGATATACCGGACTCAATTTCAATTACCCGCGCGAGGTCACGTGTTTTTTACCTGACGCAACAGCTTAGCCAATCAGAGCGATGGCACAAACAACGCTAGAATTTTGATCGATGAGGATGACCGAATCGGGGCTTTTGCACAAAAAGGACGTATGTCTGAAGGTTTGACACTTTTGCCTATGTCTCTGGGAGCTGTTAGTGGCAGGTGATATGGCCTGTCACGCCAGGTCGATAGTTTTTGTCACATCAATACAGACCACATGACGTAATGGGTGAGCTGCAATCTAGGGCTTTGTCTTTATGAAGAAAAGATTACATTGAATCCTATGTGACTTCACACTTACAGTTTCAAACAAACCTTTCTTCTCATGAACACATGCTACAAGAGTTCTTGGCTCTGGAGGAAAAATATAAAAATTACAGGGCTTTTTATACTGATGGTTCTAAGAAAGCACATCATGTGGGAAGCGCTATAGTGCAAGACAAATGGGAAAAAGCAGTAAGACTGCTTAATTGCGAATCAGTTTTCGCTGCTGAAAGTAATGCCATTTCCGCGGCAGTAAAACATATACTAAAGAAAGACATTGGAAAGAGCATAATCTTCACTGATTACCTCAGTGCTATCACAGCTCTACATCCCAGTAAAGCAGTAGAGTCCTTAGTGGGAGGCATAATACGTACCATAATAGCAGCAGAAACACGGGGGCAGGAAATCAAGTTCTGCTGGGTACCGAGCCACATAGGGATCAGAGGCAATGAGAGAGAACGATGCAATTGCTGCAGCTGCCTGCAATTAGAAATTCAGAAAGTATGCCATATTGGGATGCATAAAAAATTGTACAAACAGAACTGAGAAGAAAATGGCAAGCTTCATGGGACAATGAAGCAAACAACAAACTGCATGCCGTGAAACCAAAACTTGAGGAATGGAAGTCATGTAGCCATCAGAAGCGCTTATTTGAAGTAATTTTGTGTCGCCTCCGTATCGGACATGCCCATCTGACGCACAACTTCATTCTTAGAAAAAACGAAAGGCCGATATGTGAAGGATGTGGAGAAGTCACTGTAAACCACATTTTATTCTCCTGCATAAAGTTCGAGAAACTGAGAGAATGTTTTACACACTTCTACAGAGAGCAAATTCCATTTCACCCCGCCTTGCTCCTCGGAGAGGATGCAATTGTCGATACATTGTCGATACAATTCTTGGAAGAGGCAATGCTCCTAAACAAGTTGTAATGTCCTTGATATCTGTAGTTCGTATTCCAAACATTACAATACATCTCGTGCTTGGCGCATGATAGCCTTAGTTGCTTATGCGCCATTAAACCCAACACAACACAACACACAGCCTGCCTTCCAAAATCCTTGAATTCCAAATCAGAGACATAGTTCCTAGGCCCCGTTTCCATGTTAGTACGGCTTGGTTCAAATGGGGAATAAGCTTTATGCCACTGATGGTCACTAGGGCACCATTCTCCTCGTAAAGTGCCCCTTCCAGGTGATATCGCTGGCCACAGGACGGCGGCAGTTTCTGCGTCGTCACGGTTGTTTATGTTACATGTTTTTTTTTTTTTTTTGGTATTCTTATTGTAAACCTGATGTACAGCCCAGCATTTCCTGCAGTAGATCCGCTGTATGTGTCTTGACCTGCAAGCAGGAAGATGGCACCAGTATCATCTACATCTGGCAAATAATATTTGGCAACGGCTTCTTACACCACTTCGCAGGCACGTTGTGGTGGCTTAAAACACTAGCAACAATTTTCACATGAGTGAATTGCTACTACGATAACCTATGACAAAAGGAAAATATAATGGTAAACCAATTTAAAGGGACCTTCTTTTTGACATTTTAGATGAAGCATCGTTAAAATCGTGCACTTCTTTAGGTTCCAGAGATGGGGTATTGCTGAAGCTGAAACCTGCGTTTCCAGCACCTGGTGCCACGGTAAAAGCACGCACAGCCGAGACGGTGGATTGCGCCTTCAGCGAGCCTCCGCCGATCAACGGTCTTCCGCCGCCGGTATGCAAGGTCAGCGCATTGCCTGCGTTGGTTCTGAGTTGTTCATCTACACACGCGGTTAGGATGCAGCAGCAAATACCGCCCAAAGAAGGCTTTCCAGCTAGTGGCGTCATTTATCAAGGCAGAACGCCCTCGACCCTTTGTCCATGTCTTCCTATATTGGACAGATGCTTTGTATGCACTGAATACAGGACGGCAATACAAAGCCTTTTGTCACCTACTACCATGAGACGGGTAAATGGTTTTGTGCCTGAGTTGCTGGGAGACTACTCTCTGCCAGCGCCATTGGGTGGAGGGCTACCGTTGACTTTTCCGCTGCAATAGATTTGTAACTGGCTACAGTGTGTAGTATTAATTCCGTCGTGCCAGTTAGCACTGCAAGTTTAATTAGAAGTTTAACCAATATCAGCCCTACTTGAGTTTGCAGCAATATCGATTTCCTGCTATCACAGGTTTTGAATGGTCGAGGTCGGGCTGTACAGCGGAACAAATCACCAGCATCCCGTCGTTACAATTCGTACTGAAGGAGAAAATGTCATTCTGGATTTAGAAATTGCCGGTCAGTTCCTTCAGCATTGAAGGGGCTCATAGATGTCTCAACATAAGATTTTCCTTCGGCTCGAGAAATCTCGTCAGTTGTTACTTTGTGTATTAAAAATAAGACAAAAATAAGAGCCTTGCTGTGTCCTGTGCTGTTACAATGCAGCTCTGCTTTAACGCGGTAGTGCTGAAATGGTGTCACCTAGAGTTCGGTGTATGGAGGTCGGCGTCGCCATCGTGGGCAAGAAATGGCGATCATGTCACTGGCAGGCGGTAGCTGCCAGCTGACATGACTGCGCACTGACAGGGCGTAGTTTTTTCTTGATGTTACACTTTTCAGGAGCTACCATCTCTGGCCTCTTTTCGATAGGAAGGTCATATCGAAATCATCCTGCCAGGACCCTTATTCTTATGGCATTCTTATGACTTGGTTAAAGCGACTTTTAATATCTGGGCTGGTACCCTACGCTGTGTCGTCATAGCAAAGGCGGAGCCTGGTTCCCCTAATTTTTAACGGGACCTCTCCAGAGCACCCAGTGCGTTCCGGATGTATATTCGATCATTGATGACACTTTGTGCATGCATTCCCTGCTTATGCATTTAATTTACTCTGAGCCTGATCCCATTCGTTTGAGCAGTGTATCAAAACGTATCGCTGGATCAAGGTGCAATTAGCAAACGCAGAGCCCGGCTCGGTTCCTGTGTCATTGGTTTACTCATACGCATGCGCTGTTGAGTCCTAAAGCGCTTCTCTCCATTTATCATTGTTTTTTTTTGCTGAAGTAGAGCTTGGTGATAGTGTTTCCGAGTCCGCTTTTCTGATGCAATTGCCCGACTGTCAAATGTCTTGGTAAAGCTTTTCCATAAATGCACGCAGCTGTCGGCGCGATGTAATTTGATTTTACTTTTGTGCAAGGTAAGAGAAGATGTACGTTGAGTATCGAGAACAGAGCACTACTGCATGTGCGTCATACAACTTCACCGTAGGTGCTTGTCGCGCTTATTTTAAACGCCTTTTCTAACATTTAAAATGGAAGCAGCCAAAAGCGGTGCGGATTCTGTTAACGACCCCCGAGCATATTTGCTATCTAAGCGACCGAGCTGCTGTAGGAGGAAGCCGGTTTCGTAAATAGAACCACAAGGCGACCATACCGCCCTTTCTTTCAGGTCAACAAGCCACACTCCTGTACCTCTCATGGGATGGTCTGTCAAAAGGCCACTTTGCATGAGGAATCTTGTCCGGTACTAGCCGCGTCATGTTTATTTTGATAAAGATCTAATGGTGATGGTTAGACGCGACAGGATTAATCGCTCCCCTCAGCCTCCGCCATTACGTTCAATCCTAACTTGTGCACAAGTACTTCAGTACTCGCTTTATCGTAGCTACATATAGTTGGCATGCAGCCGTAAGCAACTGTGTGCCCGAGCACTAGACGTCGTATTAATCCTCGCTAACCAGGCCGTTGGAACGTGCCTTGGATGGGGTAGGGATAGTGTGCCTGACATGGGGATCCAACAGTTTTGGGAGCTTATATTTCCAGCTTTTCTTTCACTGGCATGCCGCTGGCAGGTGGTAGTTGCTAGTTCACATGGCCGGGCACTAACTGGTCAGCAGGTTGTTTGACGTCAGGAAGGCGCATGAAATGACCAAGTGGGAAGGAGCTGCCAACTCTCGTGGTGGTGGTGAAAACTTTTATTGTCTGAAGGAGGCGACACCGGAGCTCCGGCACCGCTCGCAGGCGTCCAGGGAGCCCGATGTCACCCCAAGAGGCAGGGGCTAGTAGACAAAGCGGTTCGCCGCTTCGGTTGCCAGACGGACAATGTTAGCCTGTGTCGCCGGGTCTTCGCTATGAAGCGCGGTCTCCCATGCTTCTTCGTCCTGGAATAAATTGTAGCCCGAGGAGTGGCTGCACTCTCAGAGGATATGTTTTAAAGTTCCTATATCGCTACAGAATCTGCAGAATTGGTTCTCCGGATTTCCAGTTTGCGTGAGGTATCTCCATCTGGGAGACATGTGGTTCTTGGCTTGCAGGCGGCGCCAGGTGACTGCCTCTGTGGATGTGAGGGACCTATCTGGGGGTGGATATTTCCGCCGTCCTAACTTGTAGTGCTCAATGACTTCGTTGTAGGTCGCGAGCGTCTCGACCTTACATTTAGGTTTAGGATTTCGTCCGGCGTTCCTCCCGGATAATGAGCGCTCGGGCAAGGGCGTTGGCCGCTTCGTTTCCTGGTATGTTGGTGTGAGCGGGGGCCCAGGTTAGGGTGATCCCTCTG